>VXAC01005709.1:283252-308314 GCA_013399225.1 Rhipidura dahli
CCCCCCCCCCCGCCCCAATCTCTCCTTGCAACTGGACTTTATATTCCTGCAGATAGAAGCAGCACCAGGTGCCCTGAATGACAAGGGATCAAACTCTCATATTTTCTTTCCCTTGCAGGAAAACCCCCTCTTCAAGCTTGAGAATGTCCACCTGATTGGGTACAGCCTGGGTGCCCATGTGGCTGGCTTTGCTGGTAACCACGTCCATGGGACCATTGGCAGAATTACAGGCAAGTGGGTTTTTAAGCAGTCTCTGCCCTGTCCTTCCTGGCAGTGAGTTTCACTGAACAGGCTCATTTCCTGTGTTGCTACAATGTTGTTTTTGTGTATTCTTCCAGAAATGACAAGTTTTCTACTTGTGGCAGCAGTGGAAAGCACAGGTCTCTTCACATGAATTATAGAGGGGCTTAAATGAAAAAAAAACTTATTTGAAAAAACCTTATTTGAATTTAAATGTGGGTTTGAAATAAGTCCAGCTCAAGCTCTTACTACCCAAAAGCTGTTCCTCTGACTGATACTGTTTTTGTAATTGTAGCTCACAAATTAATGGAAATGAGAGCTGTTGGGTGCTGTTTGTCTGATTAAAAAAAAAAAAAAATCAAACAACTCTAACCCCTCATTCTGGAAATATCTGAAGAGTTTGCTTTCAGCTCCAGAGGAAAGCTGATTTCAGCATGTGAGAACTTAGGGCATAGTACAAGGGGTTGCATTAAGCATTTAAATGTGACACTGGCAGTGAGAATTCCACAGACTCTAGCAATAAATGCCTGTATTTAGTTAATCAGGAAAAAAAATATCACCTGACAGTCAAGTTCTAGAAATGCTCTGGAGTGCAGCTTCAGGTTGGGGATGAGGCTCAAGGGTTAACAGAGCATCCCAAACCTGTCATGGGATCTCAGAGGCAGGGATTACCTGGCTGCTGCTGAAGTTGTGTTGGTCCCTCCATATGTCCAGTCTGAAAACAGACTAAATGTCACAGAGGCAGCTTTGGCTGCCAGCTGTCCCTGGGGCTTAAACTTCTTCTGGTGTTTGGAGCTGCCTCCTGAATCCTCTCTTCACCATGAGCTGGTGAAGGCTCTTTGCTTCCAACAGGCAATCTGATCATGGTGCTACTATTGGGTTGTATTGCTCCAGATGTGGAGTGGGACATCTTTATTTGTTCCCTCAGTGAGCCCATGGTGAAGACCTCTTGGGGGATAGTACCAGTGGTGAGGCAGGGACTGTCTGTGTATCAGCTGGCGAGGAGACCTGCCAGAAGCAGGCTTCTGGCTGTATTCTGTATGAAATAGCCCAATTTCTTACCCAGCCCCTTGTGTTCTGTCTCTGGCTCCAGGCTTGGATCCCGCTGGCCCCATGTTTGAAGGAGTGGACCCCAGCAGGCGCCTCTCCCCCGACGATGCCAGCTTTGTGGATGTCCTCCACACCTACACCAGGGAAACGCTGGGTGTTAGCATTGGGATCCAGATGCCTGTGGGCCACATTGACATCTACCCCAACGGGGGAGACTTCCAGCCTGGCTGTGGCCTAAGTGATGTCCTGGGAGCCATTGCTTATGGGAGTAAGTTCTTTTTACCTTTTGCCTCTGGTCAGTGTAGACTTCTCACAAACAGACTTGGGTTGATGCGGGGGGATGACCTTTTATATAAAAACAAAGAAAACCATTTCTTCCTTCTAAACTGTCTGTACTACTGGAGATAGTTGTTAGAAACTGTACCTGCTTTTAATTCCCATTCTCACTCCAACACCTGATCATAATCTGTGGTCTTCTTTTGCTGGGACTTAGCAACTAAGCACCTCTTAAAGCTCTTCATGGTAGGGCCTAACTGAGCATCTCCCACTAACCTCCTGAACTGGTGCTGTTAGAGAACTGTTGAATTTTGGCCACACTCAGCTCATGTTGGGCTGCAGAGAGGCATAGCTCACTTTATCTTACGGGCTGCTGGGGTGACAACTGCTTAAACCAAGTGCTTCCCTTGCAACTCTGCCTCTCTAGCAATCGGTGAAGTTGTTAAGTGTGAGCACGAGCGGTCTGTGCACCTCTTCGTGGACTCCCTGGTGAACCAGGACAAGCAGAGCTTCGCGTTCCAGTGCACCGATTCCAGTCGCTTCAAGAAGGGCATCTGCCTGAGCTGCCGCAAGAACCGCTGCAACGGCATCGGCTACAACGCCCGCAGGATCCGGCACAAGAGGAACAGCAAGATGTACCTGAAAACCAGGGCTGACATGCCCTTCAAAGGTATGCTTCCCCTCCCTGCAGGAGCACGGCCTCCCTGTGGGAGCAGCCTCCCAGAGCTGGAGTTGGGGAGGATGTAGAGGTGGAGGAGCAGCATCGCCCTGGAGCCGTGCAGCTCCAGGCGCCGCCGGGGTTCCGCTGGCCCCCGGCTGCACTGCTGCCCTGTGGCACTGCTGTGCTCCTTCCTCCCTGTGGAATCGTGCCACAAGAACGCTCTGCCTTCTGAGCAGCACTGCAGTTCACCTGCTGTGCTTGCAGAACTCAACCTCAGAGCAGTGTAAGCCTTCACCAGAGTGGACCTGCTGCTGTTGTTGTGTAAAACTCAAATTTGTAATCAGTAAGGGCAGGAAAATGTGATCAGTGCTGTCTCACTAACAGAAGGGTCTGGTCTTTGCTAGCCAACACTGTTTCACACAGAGCAGCGCTGAGCAACGTCTGTTTCAGCACAGTTGGTTCCATCTCTGCTCTCCCCTTTCTCTCCAGTCTACCACTACCAGATGAAAATGCATGTCTTCAGCTATAAGGGCTTGGGAGAGGTGGATCCCACCTTCTCTGTCACCCTCCACGGCACCAATGGAGATTCTGAGCCTCTCTCTTTAGAAATGTAAGTGATCTGGCTTTTGTGTTCTTACCTAAGTGAGAAGGCCACAGGGACTACATGGGATGGCAGCATTCTTTCTCCTCTGCTAACACAGGCATTGCATCCCAGCCTAGCAGCCTCACTTCATCATCTTTCAAAAAAGCCTTTCATCCAGTAGCCTAATTGTAATTTATTACTAGATGAATTGAGAACATTCTAACATGCCCAGTCCTCTACATCTTAGCCTTCACAGCTCATTTTTTCTGTTTGTTTGTTTGTTTGTTTATTTGTTTTGCTTTTCTCTTCCACCATTTGGACATCAGCTGAAATATCTCTGGAGGCACTGCAGACCTTCTTTAGCCTCTCCCAAAAGAAAGATCAGGCACAAAACCCACCTTTAAGCCATGGAAGGATGGCCAAGCTAATTTCTCGATGTGTGGTGTGGAACTGGTGATCTGAGCTCACCTCAGTGTAATCAGTAATTAACTGGTGACAGTTGAACGTGCAGCACTTGATAAGCTGCAAGGGCTCTGTTAAACTCCTGGCACGGAACAAAGGAGCACCTGGCATGCTTCC
This sequence comes from Rhipidura dahli, assembly GCA_013399225.1. Classification (NCBI taxonomy): domain Eukaryota; kingdom Metazoa; phylum Chordata; class Aves; order Passeriformes; family Rhipiduridae; genus Rhipidura; species Rhipidura dahli. The sequence continues at coordinate 286,642 of VXAC01005709.1, forward strand.
ATAAGGAAAAAACGCTGAGTCTCTGCCTCTCTTTCAGGCTTGATCTAATTGGCCTAAATGCTACGAACACCTTCCTGGTCTACACTGAGGAGGACATGGGTGAACTTCTGAAAATAAAGCTCACCTGGGAGGGGACGTCTCAGTCGTGGTATGATCTGTGGAAAGAGCTGAGGAGCTACTGGTACAGGCCCGTGAATTCCTCCCAGGAGCTCCACATCAGACGAATACGTGTGAAATCTGGGGAAACACAGCAGAGGTAATAACTGTGCTAGGCTGCACGTGAACTTACCTGAAACTTCAACCCAGAACCGAGAAAAAAAAGCTGGTGTTTTGACTGTAGTTGGCATCCTAAGCTGCCTTTCAATTTTAGTGTCACCAGCTAATGCTCCTTTGTGGTGTAGGAGAGCAGGTTACTGTCTAGCACAAGGCTAGACAGGCTTTAAGGAAAACTGGTCACCACAGAGCAGATCTTATTTTGATACTGTGGCATCCCCTGGGGACTAAATCAACCTGCTTCAATGTGGTTTAGATCATACCTGAAGCATTAAAACACTGAGCACCAAAAGTACTGAAACATGCATGGTCATGGCTATTACTTACAGGCTTAATGTGCTGATTTGGCACAACCAGCAGGACCTAAAACTGCAACCAGTAACATGGGGACACCAGCCCCTCAAGCACTGCATTGCTTCTTCCAGGATCTGCCTGGGGTCGGAACCAGGTGATTTTTAAGAGCCTTTCCAAAACCAACCCATATCCCTGGATCGTAGAATTGACTGTAGCATTCTAGTGGAAGATCCTCTACTGTGGCAGGGGTGATTTTTAAGGTCCCATCCCACCCAAATCATTCTCTGACTCTATGATTCTCTGCAAATGGAAAGTTACCTGAACATCCAAAAAGTATTAAAACTGCCAAGCATGTAGCACTGCACTCCCAAATCTTCCATTGACATTGTTCTAAAGGTAACCCAGATCTGTCAAAGAGCAGCAGTTGACACTGACAACTTCCCACATTTCTCAGAGCTTTAAATAAGCATCACCTGTCATCTGTGAGGTATTCTGCATCCTGGCTTCTATGAAACACAGGGGTAGTAGAAGCAAAGACCTCCAGTTAAAATAATGAGGCAGGAAATAAAAGAGCCACTCGAGGGGCTGATGGTGTGTCCGGATGCTCTGTGGGATGGATGTCTAATCAAACAACTTGTCCTAGAATTAGCTGCAATCTGTATTACTTGTTAATTGTTAATCATGGGGACAGCAGGTACCTTGACTTCTGATTCCTCCTCCTCCTAGGTTTGCTTTCTGTGTGGAGGATTCCCAGCTAACCAGTATATCTCCTGGCAAAGAGCTCTGGTTTGTGAAATGCACAGAGGAATGGCAGAAAAGGTATGGAAGTCAGTCAAGAGAAGTTCTGTCTGATGCATGTGGCTTGGCTGGCATGAGTGGAATCTTCTCCTTTTTTAGTTTTTTAGACTCCTGAAACCTCTTTTTTTTTCATAAAAGATAAGGAATTTTAGCCTAAGATTCACAGCTATCTGACTTAATTTTCATGTATTATCTTATCTATTGTTAAGTAGGTGATATTATTCTCCCTTCTGACCTTGGATTGTCACCTTGTACCTTCACATGTTTATTGCCAAATAGGTGTAGCACAGTCCTTGGTCCTAATTGTGGTAGGTGCTAAATTGAGGTGCCACCAATGCCCCAGATCTGTGCGAGAGAGGAAAGGTAAGAGGCATCTATTAACTGCCCTGTAAAACAGGGGGAAGCTGGCAGGAGTGCAGGGCATTGCCTCAAGGATCACTTCAGTCTGTTAGAAGACCCTGAGCTGCCAAGAAATCTCTTGGTTAAAGTTTGAGCTCAACTGCATGAGCAAGACACAGGCTGGGACTTGCCATGGTGTTACAGCCCTGGCTCCTACAGCTTCATCTCCAGGCCTGCTGACCTCCTCTGGTTCAGGAGAGTGCAAACTCTGCCACTGCCAAAGCATCTCAGCCTTGCTTAACATCTGGGGGACTTCCCAGACACCTAGAACTACCCTCAGAGCATGACTTCCAGAAAGTCTGGTCCCAGCGACAACCTGATTGCCTCTGATGCCTCCAGTCATGTTTTGAATGAATTCCTGTTCATTTGACTAAATGATACTTTCCTTTGGATTCAGCCCAGCCTTTTGTCCTCTCTTAAATTTCAGTTTGTAGACTTGGAGCTTTGTCACTTCTAATCCAGAGGACAAAGTGCTTGTTAGGGCTAGCAGAGCCCCGTGGAAGTCGAGCTTTGCAGAGCCCTCCTGGGCAGCAGAGCTCAGCTCAGAAATGTGAGCTGGTCCCATTCCAGGTTTGGCAGAAACCAGCAAGCTGTGCTATGCACAGTAGCAAAAAATTCTGTGAATGAAACCCCTGTGCAAAAAGTTGTTGCTCTGCCACAAGTCTCGAAAGAGTGAGTAAACAGTCCTACAGGTACAATAAAAGGCTGTTTTGATATGCTATTGGTAACCCCCATAAAACAGAATTGCTGGCAGATGTGCCCTTCCTGCTTGCTCGTGTAGTGCAGCTTGTGCACAAGGCAGAGGAGCTGAGCTCAGCTCCAGCACACCATTTTTTCTAGGAAATGATCCTTCCTCCCAGAAATCATGAGTGATTACTCGCTGTTCAGCTCTCTATTTCTGCCAAGTCGGTGCAATATTATAGCTCCCTCCTTGGAGATTGAGCCTGCAAACATCTGTCCATCCCAAATGGAGCTGCACAGGCAGGGTCTAGCTCAAGCCCTGTAATTTCTGCTTGCAGCCTGCATAATGTCTGCTGCAGGCTCTCACTGAGTAGCTACTGGGCAAAGCGTGGCTTTGACAGAATAAAACACCAGCCTGTGCTGTCCAAACCTGTTCTTGTGAACCCAGAAGTTCTTAGAAAATCTTCATTACTCCTCTTAACTTCTGCATTTAAATAGGTGTCTTTTGTGCTCTCTGTTTTCCACAGATCTGTCTCAAATCTTCTCTGAAGGCTCCCTGAAAGACTCACAACCAAGCAACCTAGATGCTCGAACACCACGCAGGTGGCAAGATGCTCTGGGGAAAACCTGGCTTGGTAGCACTTAAAGAAACTAAGTAGCTCTTAAGGACTAAACATCTTGGACTGGATGCAAGAAACTGAGGAGCAATTGATGAACTGTGGTCCTAGACCTAGAATAACTAAAACTCAATTTTCCCTTTCCCAAGGAGCCTGGTTTGTGTATTTAACCTTGCCTTGACTTGTTACACGCTGCATTTTCCCTTCCCTGCTCCCATTAACCAGGACTATGGATGAGATCTTCATAGACTGAGACCTCAGCTATGATCTTCTGGTCTGCCTGCCAGTGGAATTGAGAAGACAAATAACCACATTAACTGCCCCTGAGACCATGGATGACAGAGCTGCCAAGAACAAATTAGCACCTAGGGTAGGAGTTACCATGGTCCTGTAGCACTGTGGGCTGTGGGAAGGTGAGACCAGCACAGGTCAGCTGTGTGGGGCTGTTTAGGGAAGGGCTGGGGATAAGCACAATGCCACTTAATTCAAGTTGTCCTTTGCTTGCCTTAAAAATAATCTGTTCTGATACTGAAATGTCCATTTACCTGACATATGGCCTGGTAATAAGGCAGTGCTCTGTCCTCCCTGTTCCTGGGGCAGGACATGGTGCAGTGGTGCTGGCTGCTCCTCACTGCCTGGTCAGTATGGATCCCTTTTCAGGGGGCAAAGAGCAGCTGCCCTTGTACTGACCCCAGGGATGGAGGAAGGTGAAGCACTGTGCTGCCTTGGGAGAGCTTTGCACCACTCCCTCTAACTGCTGAGAATGTGTTCCCCTCTGCTCAGAAGCTGTTGTAGTACCAATGCATAATTAAGACTTTATTTATGAGTAAAGTGCCAAACATGCTGCCCTCGTTGTTGCAATACCCCGTGTGGATTCCCTGGTCCCAGGTGATCTTGGCTTTGCTTTGAGTTGGTCAGACTCTACAGCTCTCCTGTTTGCCACAGCAGAGTCGACCTTGTCAGGTGGTGAACTAGGTTCTGGTTTGGTTACTTGCTTTTTTCCCTTTTTATTTTTTAATCCTTTTTTTTTAATTTTTGGAAAGAGAATTGGTAAAACAACCCTTGAGCTTTTGGCATGCAGAAAGGCAATCTCAAAAATGGTGTTGCCAGGTGGTGCACTGAGTTCTGAAGTCTTAGCAAGTCCTTGTGAGGCCTGCAAATCTCTTCAGTTTTTGTAGAGCTTCAATCCAACCAAAGCAAGCACATTTGGGGATATTTTCTTTCATGGTTTTATGCAAAGTCTTCGATAACTGAAGCCTTTGGTAAGTATCTGTGACTTGTTGCCATGCCATACTTAGAGAAGTTTCAAAGCCCTATTTGTATATTGTGGTTTTTCTATGACTTAAAACATAATTTATTTCTCATATTGTATATATGTAAAGTTTTAAACATTTTGGTTTCGAGTAACAGTTTTTATAAGCCTTGAGATAAAAAATAAAGGGCTTTGTAAAAATCTGTGAAGTCTTGTTATTGATCACAGAATCATTTAGGCTGGAAAGATCCTCCAAGAACATCAAGTCCAACCCTGCTCCCAGCACTGCCAAGTCCATTGCTGCCCCATGTCCCCAAGTGCCACACACACATCCAGGCATGGGGACTCCACCACTGCCCTGGGCAGCTCTGCCTGGGCTTGAAAACCATTTCCATGAAGAAATTTTCCCTAATTTCCAACCTGAGCCTCCCCTGGCACAGCCTGAGGCCATTTCCTCTCTCATCCCGTCCCTGTTCCCTGGGAGCGGAGCCCGACCCTCCCCTGGCTGCTCCCTCCTCTCAGGGAGTTGTGCAGAGCAATCCACCAAAAGCTTTGACATTTCTTGCCAGAGCAGCTGTGCCTGTGACTGTCTTGTTCCTCTCTGCAGGTCCCTGACACCTGCAGCCAGGTACAGCAGCAGCCTCCTTCTTCCTCAGCTCCACTGCATTGCCAAATCCAGGCTGTTCTCTCCATGCACCCACCCTGCCTTCAGGAAGGGGGCAAAACCACTCCATATCTGCACCTTCTCTGCAGAGATGCCCCTGGTGAAACATTAGGAGAGGGGGGACACAGAGATGCTGCCAGGGCTGGAGCCCCTCTGCTCTGCAGCCAGCCTGGCACAGCTGGGGCTGATGAGCTGCACAAGAGAAGGCTCCAGGGAGAGCTCAGAGCCCCTGGCAGGGCCTGAAGGGGCTCCAGGAGAGCTGCAGAGGGACTGGGGCCAAGGGCTGCAGGGACAGGAGCCAGGGAATGGCTTCCCAGTGCCAGAGGGCCGGGCCAGGTGGGATATTGGGCAGGAATTGCTGTCTGGGAGGGTGGGCAGGCCCTGGCCCAGGGTGGCCAGAGCAGCTGTGGCTGCCCCTGGATCTCTGGCAGTGCCCAAGGCCAGGCTGGACACTGGGGCTGGGAGCAGCCTGGGACAGTGGAAGGTGTCCCTAGAGATGCCTCCAGTGGTGGGGGGTTGGAATGAGATGGAATGTAAGATCCCTTAAATTAAGGTCCTTTAGCCCAAACCATTCTGGGATTCTATGCTGCTCTGATTTTGATGATGATTTTATGATTGTTGGTGAAACAGTGCTCAGTTGCTGCTGCTTGCGAGGCTGGGGCAGCCCTGGATGGGGGTTGAGGAGGGTTATAAAACATTCCCCATGCTGGTCCTATTGTTCCTCAGCAGCCTGACTTTTGGAGGGGTCCTGACTCATAGGGCTGAATGGGGTGGCTGTGAAAAAGTGACCCCAAGGAAACCCTGGGGGAAGGGGAGGGATGCCAGGCAGCTGGGGGGACAGTGGTCCAGCCTCAGCCCTGCCTGGCACAGATTTGGGATATGTCTGCTCTTCGACAGGCCTAAAATCCTCAGAGATTTAAATCCTAAATTCATTGGAGACTTAAAAAAGAAAACAAAACCAAACAAAACAAAATACCATCCTGCCTTTGTTTTCTCACTTGTCTAATACACAACCAAACTCCCAGCGAGGGGAGCTGGCAGGGATGTGTCTTGATATGCCAGCAGGTGTGATTCCTCAAGGTGTGGAGCAGCATTTGGGAGCCATCCTTTGCTGTGTGAAGGGCCAGGCGCCTGAAGAGGATGCCCAAGGATGTGAAAGAGCTGCAGCCTGTTTGTCCTCTCTTGTGAGCCTGTATTCTTCCCCCTTTTCCTTTAGAGGCCAGCTCCTGCTTGTCCTTGCAGGAGACTCACCCTGAAAGAGGCACCAGCCCCTGTTCTGCAGCTGTATCCATGGGGTAGCAGCCAAAAAATGAGTTCCAGATATCTGGAATGACTTCTGGTGTTAGTTTCCCCACACACACTTTGCACAGGGTGGAAGGGAGCCCCACAGGAACACATCAGAAAACAGCTCCAGCTCTGGGGTGCAGAATAATCAGGGGCCCTACAAGCACCAAATATCTCTCTGACAAATCCACCGACACAGATTTCCTCACAGACAGGCATTGCTGAGCTGTCCATAGGGAAAGGTTAACTAAGTAATTTCATGCAAATCTTCCTCAGCTCAGAGGTATTTACTCTGTTTGCAAAGTCCTTCTGCTGCTGCTGGATGTGTGCCATCAATTTGTGTCAGGCACAGGCAGAGCACAATAAGAGGCTTCCCTTTAAATTCGGTGGTGTGGCTGCTGGGAAAAGCTGGGAAAACTCAGTTAGTGATTAGATTTGGGTAAGTTTTCTTAGAAGTGCTCACCAATGGGTTTTTTAGTGAAGTCAGGCAAAGGTGAAGCATTTCAGGCAAAATATAAGTGACATTTAATGAAGGAAAAAAGCATTAATGGAAGAAATCAAAGAAGGAGAGGGAGTTTATCTAAACTTGTCCTGACTAGCCTGGCACAGCAGCAATGGTCTTTGCAGAGTTCACTGTGCTCACTGCAATAGCCATAGAAAGTAACACAAAGTCCTGCTTTTCCACAGCCAAAAGCAGTGGTGGTATTACCATGTCTGAAAGAAAACAGCATGGGAAGGAAAGGTTAATGGTTTTGTTAGAGTTCCCCACTGAATGTGGCTTATGGTCATTGTGGGGAAGGGGCATCCAGAACATCCCTCCATTGCAAACCAGAGAAAAATTTTGATTTCCCGATAGTCACTCTGCTAAAAAAACAGATGATCCCCTGGTACTGTTGAAATCATGTCCTCAGTGTTGGGCTGAAGCTCAAAGCAAACCTGTAACCACAGAAGGGTTCTGGTTGGAAGGGCCCCTTAAAAGTGAACCAGTGCCACCCCTGCCATGGCAGGGACACCTCCCACTGTCCCAGGCTGCTCCCAGCCCCAGTGTCCAGCCTGGCCTTGGGCACTGCCAGGGATCCAGGGGCAGCCACAGCTGCTCTGGCCACCCTGGGCCAGGGCCTCCCCACCCTCCCAGACAGCAATTCCTGCCCAATATCCCACCTGGCCCTGCCCTCTGGCACTGGGAAGCCATTCCCTGGCTCCTGTCCCTGCAGCCCTTGGCCCCAGTCCCTCTGCAGCTCTCCTGGAGCCCCTTCAGGCCCTGCCAGGGACTCTCCCAGCCTGTCAAGAACATCCCAGCATCCCTTTTTGGAGGTGATTTGAACATGAAGTCCAGTTGGAGTGTGCTGCTCCCTCATTTCCCAGGATAACAGCTCCCTTTGGCAGTGCCCTGAGGTGGATTAGCAGAGGTCCCCAGTGCAGTTGGTGCCAGCTATCCCACCCAGCTCCAAGCTACAAAAATCTGGGCACAAAAAGTCTATTTGGGGAGAAAAAGACCAACCCATCCTTTCAAGAACAAAGACAGCGTGGTTTTTTTGCTGGCTTCTCAAACTGAAACAATGACCCAGCCTCACTCCAGCAAGTAAAGCTTTGCTGTTGTCCCAAGAGCAGCGTCACCAAGAGATGGCTGTGACTGTCCAGGAAACCCAAGGTCTCCTCAGCCTGTGCAAACCAGTTGTAATTTTACACCTGTTCTGATGCTGACATTCCAACATAAATTATGCAGCTCATTGCCTTCCCAGCAGCCCCAGTCCAGCCCAGAAGCAAACACAAAGGGTCTGGCAACTTCTGCAAATTGATTCAAAGGCATCAGAGACCTCACACTTCCCAGAGGGATGGGTAAAGCAGCTCAACCCAGAACCGACCCAAGTGTAAAACTAAAAATCAGATCATTTTTATTGCTTGATTATTGGTTTTTTCCTACCTCTGTCCTTTCTGTTCCAGGTTGTTCTGCTGCTGTTCCACAAAGCTTCAGGACATTTATGGCAACCTATATAACGAAGACACAAAGTGCAAACATTGCAAATCCTCTTCTCCTGACCTGACTTGTAATAACATTGAAAAATGAGGAAGATGGACCAATGGAACAAGGCTTTCCAGGCCATGCTGTTCCACCTCTCCTCATTCTGCAAACAGGCAAACCAGCTCAAACAAAGTAAGAAATGGCACAACGCTTGGACAAAACATTAATGCAAATGTTTTTCTCTCTCTTTTCCATGTGGCTTTCCACATCTTGTTTTTGGCTGAAAACAGACATATCCTACAAAGCTACAAAGGGAAAGGCCACACCAGCTTGGCTGGAGCTAGGCAAGGGTACTGAAACAATCACACTCCCATGCCATAAAACCTGCAGATGTTAATGAGAAGAAGATCCTTGCTCTGCTATCTCTGTGAAACAGCCAGACCTGTCACTGAACAACCCATCAAAGACACTCCATGAAAAGCCAGATTACATTTTATTCACGCATTGCAATGGAGAGAATACCCAATGATCCCAGAATCAGTTGGGTAATAAGGCTTAAAATTTATCTCTAAATTTCAGATTGGTGGACCTGGGTGGTTTGCAGATGACTAAGGTTATTCAAGAACTTTGCTGCTCTCTCTAGAAAGAGCTTATTAGTGTTGTCTTTGTTGCTGAGGAGAAATAATCCATTCAAACACAACAAAATCCACCGAGAGCAGGACAAGATTAACAGATTTGCCTTAAAAGCACTCCATGAATCAGGGAGAGAGAGAAAACCCAGATGCCTTCACCTTGGTTAACAGCTCAGCACACAAACCAGAGCAGTTCACAGTCTTCTCTACTGAACAGTTTTCACGCAAAAAAAAAAAAAAAAAAAAAAAGCTGAAGAGTTTATTTTGCTTACAGGAGCTTTCTTCTACTAGTTCAGTCTAGTCTAATATGGTATAATCCACATTAGGTGAGTGAAGGTAAGTGAGGGTAAATTAAAGTGAATGGAACTGAAAATTTAAAGGGAGGGAAGGCCACGGAGATGCTGCCAGGGCTGGAGCCCCTCTGCTCTGCAGCCAGCCTGGCACAGCTGGGGCTGTTGAGCTGCACAAGAGAAGGCTCCAGGGAGAGCTCAGAGCCCCTGGCAGGGCCTGAAGGGGCTCCAGGAGAGCTGCAGAGGGACTGGGGCCAAGGGCTGCAGGGCCAGGAGCCAGGGAATGGCTTCCCAGTGCCAGAGGGCAGGGCCAGGTGGGATATTGGGCAGGAATTGCTGTCTGGGAGGGTGGGCAGGCCCTGGCCCAGGGTGCCCAGAGCAGCTGTGGCTGCCCCTGGATCCCTGGCAGTGCCCAAGGCCAGGCTGGACACTGGGGCTGGGAGCAGCCTGGGACAGTGGAAGGTGTCCCTGCCATGGCCCTGGATGGGTTTTACAGTCCCTTCCCACATTCCATGATCCTGTAACCCTCTCAGAGGCTGTCACAGTAGAGCATCCATCCCCAGGAGAGCAGCATGCACACATTGTACATGCTTCCCTTGACAATTTCTGTAACCAAAGCCAAGGCTGCAGAAGCAGGGATGTGGTAGCTGTTCTGGGAGTTGTGTCTGCAGAGCTTCCTCCTTGTCTTGGAAGCCCAGAGCAGCTGCTGTGGTCACCCGGGCTGGGGTCACCCAGTGAGGCACTGCTCAGAAGGACCTCAGCTCAGGGCACACACAGGTGCTCCAGATGGGCCTCCTTTGAAACCTGATGGAATTTTCCCTTGGACCTCAGCAGAGGTTTTGGTGGGTTCCATTCCATGGAGAGGTGCTGTTCCAGGAAGGGGAAGGAAGCTGAGATGGAACACCAGGAGAGGAGCACGGTCTGCTCTGTGCAAGACTGGTTATAAGAGGCATAAATTTAGAGACATTAAAACTCTGTACACGTTTTTGTCCTGTTACTTCTGCTCATCATCCTCAGTTATTGACCTAAATTCCTGTCTGGAGTCCAAGTCACACGCTGCCTCCAAGCCAGCTCCAGTAACAACATCAAAGCCCTGACCTAGACCGATCCTGTGTTCTGGCCAACAGCTACTTAACAGGACGTGATGAACTTTGTATCCAGTTCGTCTTCACAGGGATGAGCCAAAGGAGGCTCTCATTTTTCAGTCTGATCCAAAGATCCTCAGTTAACTTTTTGCTGCCCCATCATGGCACTCTTTAAAGTTGTTTGCCCTTCCCAACTGGAAGACCATGAGAAATAAGTGGAGAAATCCTGACGGCCAATGAAATGCTGCCAAACCATCGAGGAAAAAATTAAGAAAGGGAAAAAAAAAAATAACCCACCAGTGTTTTCTTTTCTTCTAGCTCTATTACAAGTGATTAAGTAGGGAGGGAAGCAAGGACAAAATCAAATAATTTTATGGTATTTAAATAGATACTGTTTCTTTATGATAATAATCGCTAATACTGGAAAAAAGTGGAAAGGCAACTAGAAAAAAACTTTAAACTCTTCCACTTACACTAATATTGTATGCTAAAGAAACCCCAGACATTTTAATGAAGACTGTTTTAATTCAAATCATAACCTCTACAGATCACTGGAGCCAAAGTCAAGCTCTGCTCTTCATCATTAGTGTCCAGAAACCATTTAGAAGATGGATTTTTTTTAGACAATTCTGCATAATCACTATCTGTGAAAGAAAACCTGCACCCATGTTTTTCCATTTGCATCCTTGGGTTGGCTCCCATCCATGGTCCACTCCCTCTCCCCAGTAGATTCATATCCATGTTCCTCATTGCATTTTCTTCCAAGTCTTAGAAGTATCATCCCTGTCCACCTAATTTAGAAAATCTGTGAGCCCATGTTTGTCCTCCAAAGGGTCAATATCTGCACCCAAATATGAGCTACTCCTCTCAGGTGAGACCCCACCTGCAGAGTTGCCCCAGCCCTGGGCAACAACAGCACAAGGACCTGGAGCTGCTGCAGCCAGTGCAGAGGAGGCCACGGAGATGCTGCCAGGGCTGGAGCCCCTCTGCTCTGCAGCCAGCCTGGCACAGCTGGGGCTGTTGAGCTGCACAAGAGAAGGCTCCAGGGAGAGCTCAGAGCCCCTGGCAGGGCCTGAAGGGGCTCCAGGAGAGCTGCAGAGGGACTGGGGCCAAGGGCTGCAGGGACAGGAGCCAGGGAATGGCTTCCCAGTGCCAGAGGGCAGGGCCAGGTGGGATATTGGGCAGGAATTGCTGTCTGGGAGGGTGGGCAGGCCCTGGCCCAGGGTGGCCAGAGCAGCTGTGGCTGCCCCTGGATCCCTGGCAGTGCCCAAGGCCAGGCTGGACATTGGAGCTTGACCAAGGGCAACCCACATCCCAGCTCTTTCCAAATCCTGAGTTCCTGCTTGTCTTCTTTCCCCACACATGTGCAACCTCTCCACATGCAACTCTGGGAATTCTCTGAGCAGTCTCCCTCTCCTCAGCTGGGTGCTGGACAGGTAGAGAAGGGCATATCCAGGGCAAGCTTTGAAGTACCTGAGGATGAGTTTCTCCTGCCCAGGAGCAGAAACCCCAGGAGCTCACAGGCCCTGTAACACCCAGGTAAGATGAGCAGTGGCATTGCCTTAGCAAGCTGACAGTCTCCCTGTGTCCCTGCAGTTCCAGGGCCACGCATCAACGCTGCTGAGATCAAGAAAATGATTTTATATGGTTTGTTGGTAAACAGGGATAGAGGAGAACCTGTTCCAGCCAGGCCACCATCTGCTCCTTGCCTTTAACCTTTGTATTCTGGGGATGCTGGAAGAGATGCAGCCTGTGCAGAGGCACTCAGAGCTCAGTGTCCACCTGCATCCTCTCCTAGGACCTCTCAGAGGAGGAGGAACACATCTGCAGCCCCCCCTTACCTGAGTCTCATAAAGGAAACCCTCTCTGCTGGGTTTCCAGAGAGAGGTGTTAAAGCACAGAGGACACACATGCATTGCTGTCCCTCTTGGCTGGGTCATGCTGCTGCTGGCCCACGCTGATCACCTGGTGAACCCAGCTAAAAAAAGCCCTCCAGGCAGTGTGGAATTCCCCACCAGGAGCTGCAATAACAGCAGCAGGCATGGTGCACCCAGCCACAGTGGAGGCCACCAGAGGTCCAGGCTGCTTGCCAAGGATCAGCCTTCCCTTCGCTGGAAGAAGCTGTAGGAGCCAAACAACACATTCCAAACCTCAAAGGAATTTACAGGGCTCCCTCCTTGATGCCTTTATGGATCCTGGCTTGAGCATCCCAAAGAAGCAGCTACTACTCACGGCAGTATCAGCCTTTCCTGGGATGGTGCTGAGTGAAGCTGGGAGTGCAGTGCTGGTTCCTGTGCTCTGCTCTCGTATCAGCAGCTTGGAAGGATGCACCTTCGCAAGGGACATCGCGTGTGCTTCGGAGCCACCATCAGCTGGTCACCTCATGATCTTATCGAGCCCTTACGTAAACCTGTGGTCAGTTTGGGAATTTAGGTTGAAGGATCGTGTCCTCCCTCAGCTCGGTGGGGATCTGCAGTGGTTGTACAGCAGCAGGGCTGTGCTCTCTGATCACTCCATCAATCTGATTTTTCTTTAAAGCCAGGTTGAAGCCACCTGTAGCACCTGCTTTACACCAGCTCCAGACCTGGCCAGAGGGATGGAAGAGCTGCTCACTTCCAGGGGCGAGCTGATTTGCCCTTTGGGAGATGGGCACAGCAGCAAGCCTGTTTGTTTGTAAACTAAGGATGATTTATTCCTCTTAGCAATTCAGTGTCCTTCGGAAGGCACACGATGTCAGCCCCATTCAGCAGCCCTTTTATTTATTATTTTATTTCTGCATAATCCATGCTGCAGACAAAGAGACACATTGTTCTATTCTGGCTGACAAACAAAAGCTGTTTTTTTATAAATTCCTGCTGTGTGGTTTTCTCCCAGTTTTGCTGTATCAGCTTTTAACTCACAGGTTTTTGGTTTTTTTTTTAAAGATATTATTTAAAAAAGAAGCTAAATCTGTTTTTGTAATCCAACTGAGTTACCTCCTTATGGAGTTTCAGCAGCATTTTGCTACTCCAGTGGCCAGTGGGCTGTTTGTGCCAGCCTATCCAGCCTGCCTTGCCTAAACCACCCCATCCTGTAGCTTTAATGGGACTGGATTCAACAGACAAAGCAAAGAGCCAAGTCCAGGTTTGGGCACGTACTGATGTAGTTTTTCATCCTGCCTTTGGTGTGGGAAAATATCATAAAATCCCAGGATGGCCTGGATTGGAAAGGACCTTATAAATTATCTCATTCTATCCCTGCCTTGGACAGGGACACCTTCCACTATCCCAAGACCCATCTGACCTGGTCTGGGACACTTCCAGGGATGGGCAGCCACAGCTGCTCCGGGCATCCTGTGCCAGGGCATCCCCACCCTCACAGCCAGGAATTCTTTCCCAATATCCCATCCAGCCCTGCCCTCTGGCAGGGGGAATCCTTTTCTCCTTGTCCTGTCCCTTCAGGCCCTTTTCCACAGTCCCTCTCCAGCTTCTCTGTAGTCCCCCCATATGAATTTGTTAAGATGGAGCAGTTGGGGCCCACAAGATTGCAGATTTTAGGAGATGTTGCCTTGGATTTTGTGAACAGATGCACTGCCCCATGGCAGAAAGTTCTGGAGAAAGTCACAGGAGCAACAAAAAACTCCCCGTGCTTGTTAAACTGGAGACGATCTCTGCACCCATTGCAGTGAGAGCTGACCTATTGCAAAATACACACCAAGCATCCCCTTCCTGGCCCCTGGACTCCTGTTGCCTCTCCAGGGTCTCTGGAGATGGTACTGAAGCAATCACAGTTGTATTATTTTGACTTTCTGGCTGACCACAAGAAGGGTCTCTGGGTATAGCACAGAACTGGAAAGTAGATCCAGGGTTGGCCATCAACACTGATACCCGAGGTCCATCCAAAGGTCACAGACTGGCATGGACAGACCAAATGTTCTCTAAACCCCTTGGAAATCTTCTGAAAGCAAACCATGAGGTTACTGTTCTCTGTTCCTGCAGGATGCTTGAAGGCTACCCAGGTCCTGAGGCCAGAAATCCCTCAAGAGCATCCCTGTAACTCATTGTGCTCACTGCACCTGCTGTCCACAAGTACAGGTGAAACTGCTCCAGGTTTGGACATGAGCTGCTTGCTGATGTGTGAGAGGTGGGAAGGGACGTGACCAGCTGCCCAGCCTGGCTGAAGGTGGTTTTCAAGGGTGAAGTCTATTTCAAGACAAACATTTATTCTGTCTCCTTCTTGATCTTGTGGTTTTTCTTTCAAGTGAAAGGCTGATCGGTCTGAGACAATTCCATTGCAGATGCACAGCAAACTCAGGACAGTTGCAGAGCCTATGAAAGCTCCCAGGGGATGTCTTAGAGTGTGCCAAGAGTGACCCCAGCCACCCGTGTGGCAATCCTGCACACAGCTGAGTGCAAGCATGGGTTAGAATAAGAAGAAGGACAGACACAGTCCCTCAACTCCATGCAAAACATCAAGGACCAGCGTTGACCAAGGGTGAAGAAAGGGGCATGCTTATTTTGGCAACCTTTTTCAACAGTAGGACAACATTATCAGAGCTTCCACCTCGCTGGAATCTGCAGAATAAACAGTTCCTGATGCTGGGTCACCAAGGGCTAGCTTTAAATTCCCTCTTCATGGGCACAATCCTGTCCCCAGCATGCTCCTTGCACTCTCCAAAGGGAGCACACCAGAAAGCTGCTGATGCCCCTCATTAGTCCTGTAAAGCTGCAGGGCAGCCTCCCACCAGTGACTGGAGTACAACCAACTCGCCCCACTAATCCATGACAAGAGTTCTTGGGCACAGCCCAGGGATGTGTTCCCCAAGCTCCAGCAGCCTGGTGGTGTTCAGGCTGGGGAGCACCAAACTGGAGGAGCCATTTGCTGTCAGATTGCAAAGGGAAGCCAAAACTAAGTGACAGACTGACAGGGACAGAGCAACTCTCCACTGACCATTGGCATTCCTGAATTGTCCTTGGAGCACCAGCAGCATTGAGAAATAAGCAAGGAAATTTTCAGCTCAGCTACTTCCTAATCACATAAAAAGCCCAGAGAGGACAAAGAAACAAAAGAAGAAACTCTAAAAGAAGAGCTCATGCAGTAAAACCACAGATAAAGTGCTTTTCTCTGCCAGTGACAATCCCACTGGTCTGGTCTATATTGGTGCAGTTCAGGGTCCTGAAGTACTTTTAAGGTGTTCATGTGCCCAAGGAAGAAGGGATCAGTCTGGGCTCTTCTGGACTGTTCAGAGGACACAGCCAGCCATGCAGAGGATGTGTCCCCCCTGCCCCTTGATGACCTCCCCTTTTATTCATCATTTGCTGGTATTGTCCCTTATTCTTCAAAACACTCACAAAACAAGTCTAAGGTGGTAACACTCCCTGCCTGTTGTACAGCAGAGGAGAGCATACCACACCTAAACCCGAGCCCCCAGACCAGTTCTCCAGAATGTTTGCAGGGGCTCCTGCTAGAACTCAGCATTTTATGGACTTTATGTTTGATGCTTTCCCTTCTCAAGAGACAAGAAACACAGGTTTTGCACAGGGGTTTCTACATATGCAGGAATTTCTGTCTTGGAGCACTCCAGATTTCCAGATCTGTAGATAAATCCTCTTCTCCAGCCTATGCTCACCTGCCTCACAGGGCTGGGACTGTATATCAACCCTTCCCTGATCACTTTCTTGCACCTCCTGGAAAAGCTGGACAGTGAAGCAGATCTCAAACCATCGTTGGCCCTGCCTTTGGTGTGAAAATCAGTGATTTCAGGTTGCTAAACAGGTGTTTTGACTTCCAAGTGTCTCACAAGGTGGGGAGTGTTTTCCACTACGTGCTGGTCATGCACCACAAGGATCCTGCCCCAGGGCTCTCAGCATATGGAATAAAAGTTAGAGAAGCACTGCATGGGATGAGTTTTGGAACATGTGGCTGCTCTCAGCTCTGCCGTGGTAGAAAGGGGAAGGTTCACATGTGGACCTCATCTAAATTATCAGCAGCCTGTGGAATGTGGGCTGTGGAGCTCAACTATCTATCTACTTATTGATACACACAGTAGTAAAAAAAAAAAAAAACTGTTAACCTGATAACCTCTCTGCAGTTTCTATGTTGAGGTTTTTATCTCTTAAAAAAACAAAACAAAACAAAACAAAAAAACCACAAAAAATAACCCTCACAAAAGCCCAGCCATCAAGGTCAACTCTCCAGCTACTATAAGAGTAAAATTTTAGATCCAACTTAAATGCTTAAGATTAAATTTTAAGCATCAGTTAGATCACACTTAAACACAGAGGATGTAATAGCCAACTTTTAGGAATTTAACTGAGACTTCTGTGTCTCACCTGAACTGCCTCCCACTTAAAATCTTATCCATGGGTGTTTGGGATTCAAAAGCTTTAGCAATTTCCACATAGCACAAAAAGAACTTCACAAAGCCAGAGTCTTACCTTGATATATTGCCTTTACCTAAAAAAAACATCATTTCCTCAAGGCATCCACTGGGTTTCCTTTGCAAATGTCTCCTATATGGCAACAGGGAGCTCAGTGTTTAGTAGCACCAAACCTTCACTCTACTTTTTAACAAAAGACAGTTCCCCAATAGCTTAGTTATGGAACCACAGAATTGTTTGGGATGAAAAAGCCCTCTGCCATCATCAAGTCCAACCATTCCCCAGCACAGACAAAGCCACCACTGACCCACGTCCCCAGGTGCCACATCCACCAAACTTTTAAATCCCCCCAAGGATGGCAACTCCACCACTGCCCTGGGCAGCCCCTGCCAAAGCCTGACCACCCTTTCCATGGGGAAATTCCTCTTCATTTCCACCCTGCCCCTCCCCTGGCCCAGCCTGAGGCCGTTCCCTCTCCTCCTGTCCCTGTTCCCTGGCAGCAGAGCCCGACCCCCCCGGCTGTCCCCTCCTGTCAGGGAGCTGTGCAGAGCCACAAGGTCCCCCCTGAGCCTCCTTTGCTCCAGGCTGAGCCCCTTTCCAGCTCCCTCAGCCGCTCCTGGGGCTCCAGCCCCTTCCCCAGCTCCCTTGACCAAGGCTACTTCAGCATCACAAGAAAACAACTTTTCCATTGACTTTTTACCCACTGCTGTTCGCTGGGTATTTGTCACCTGCAGTTAAGACCAACTCTTCACTAAGACAATGAACTGCTCTGCCTTGGCAGCAGACTGGGAGTGGGAAAAAAACTCCTTGTTTTCAATTTTTAGAATAGTCAAAAACCAAACAAGGAATTATCTAATAAAACTCTCAATGCTACATGGAAAAAAAAAAAAGAGAAGAAATCTTGAATAAATTGTGACAGACACTGTAGTATCTGAAGCCTATTTGCTACCAAAGATAACAAGATAACATACTTTGTATCTCAAGCCAGTTTTGGTTTGTTTCAAACCAGATTTCTGGCTATGCAATATGGTATTTTTCTTCACCAAGTTGAAGGATAACCCATTTTTCCCTCATCTGGAAACAGCTGACAACAACACGGTCTGCTTTTATGGAGTACTTTTAATCTTGGGTGAAGTGTTTATAGACCATGGGCCTTGTTCCACTTTCAGCTGCATCTGTGCAAGCCTGTGCTGGCTGGGAGGGAGATGAATTAAAGGAGGGCAGAAATCACTGCAGTGTGTGCAACAACAAAACCAGAATTAACTCCATATGAATCCCATTTGGCTCTGGCAGAGCTTATTTGTTTTCTCTCTGTTTTTCTTTACTCCTGCTGCTCAATGTGAAGGGAAGATAAAGAGATGGCTGTAGATCGCCTTGCATAATAGAGCAGAATTTATTTTGGAGGATTTAATTGGTATGGGAAAGAGAGTAGATCTTGGAGGCCTTAAAAGAGATCAAAATCCTATCCTCTCAGGTGCTGTACAGGTACTCACTAAATAAAGAGCCAGGGATCTGGCAGGGATCACCCTGCATAAACCAGCCATAAGAAGCGTGGGGAGGAAAATTAAGGTCCAGAAGAAGCAAGGTGAATCAGCAAAGTCACAAAACCCATCAATGGCTCCCAATTCTCTGCAGTACCTACTAAATACCTCTGCAGAGAAGTTCCAGATAAATTATCTCCTCCAGGACACACAGCTTCCCTCCAGGCAGTCTCAAGAGCTCGAGGTTTGTCCCTGAACCAAAACCCCACGTAACACTTCTACACCACACAGATCCTGGATCACCAAAGTTCTCAGAAATGATTAGGAAAAGCTCCCTCCAGCTCTGATCTTGGGGTCAGTGAATGCTCAGTTCCCTGGTGTGACTCAGTGCTGGAGTGATGAACCCTGTGTGTGAGGCACCTGCTTCTTCACGCTGCCCTGCTGACAGCCAGGCCTCCGGGGGCTGATCCTTTGGGGTCTGCAGAGGTTGAACATCTGCCAACACCTGCTGTCACCTGGAGGGGCTGTGTTCCTTTCAGAGGTCTCCCAGTGTGCTCACTGGTGGGTATGAGGAAGGATGCCTTTGCCACTTTTCTTTCTCTGGATCTATGTGGTTTTTTAGACAAAATAGAATCACAGAATCATCCAAGCTGGAAGATACTTTAGGATCAATAAGCCCAGCTGTCCATCCAGCACTGCTACTGTAACCCCTAAACCACATCCCCCAGTGCCAGATCCTGACTCCTCTTGAGCACCTTTCAGAAATGGTGACTCCACCAGTCCTGTAGGCAAACTGATCCAGTGACCTACCCCTCTAATGATGAAAAAAATATTTTCTAATATCTAATCTGAATCTCCCCTGTCTCAGCCTCAGAAAGGCCATTTCCTCCGGTCCTTTCACTTCAGCCACAGCAGGAGACCAGCCCCCACCTTGCTGCATCCTCCTGTCAGGGAGCTGTGGAGAGTGATGAGGTCCTCCCTGAGCCTCCTTTTCTGGAGACTAAATGACCACAGCTCCCTCAGCTGAGCCTACAGAAGTTAGGCACACCTAGGGATTCTTAACCTTAAAAAAACCCCAAATGATCAAACAACCCAACACTAGCACCTTCCCTAAACCAATTTCTTTCTCTGCCTACATGAATCAATAAATTTCACTTCCAAAACATCCCCTGTGGGATTCACTGAAACTTCAAACACCTTTTTCTCATTATAAGGACTGCAATGGGGCAGAGAAGTTGAATGAAATTATGGTACAGTTTGGGTTGGAAGGGACCTTTAAAGACCACCTCATTCCACCCCTGCCATGGGCAAGGACATCTTCCACTGTCCCAGGTTGCTCCAAGCCCCAATGTCCAGCCTGGCCTTGGACACTTCAGGAATCCAGGGGCCCTACCACCCTCACAGGTAAGAACTTCCCAATAACTCATCCAACCCTGCCCTCTGGCAGTAGGAAGCCACTCCCCCTTGTCCTAATGGAAGTACATACACACCCACCAGACAATAATTATGTTAATAGATGGAGATGTGGATATGGCAGTCGGTGTTTACCAAACACCTGAAATTGTACAGAAACTATATTTTGCATTATGGGCCCATTCCAAGGAGAATTGGAGAGCGTAGTGTTACAGGAAGCGATGCTGTTCTCCTGCCCAGTTTTGCAGGTTCATGACATTTGGAGCACTCAGGCTCCTGGATGCTGATCCAGCCTTTATGACACAGTCACTCTGGGGTGTGTTCAGGCAGCATTTTTAAGGCCAGACTTAGAAAAAGCCCACTGTGCATTTAAGCAGTTGGATAAACCTAAGCAGCTCTTTTCAGGGCTGTACCAGCTGCAGAATCGGGTTCTCTACTATATGAGAAGTGTATTTCTTTTGCCAGGGTTTGAGCTAGTGCAGGGTTATGGCTCTTGAGATCTTGGCCCAAGCAGTGCTGTCCTGAAAGAGGCAGCTAGATGTGGAAAACCTCTGTCTCCATGCCAGGAAGAACAGATGGCTCTTAAACAACCAGACTCCCTCAAACATGTGTAACCGATAATATTCCAAATTAGTGTTCCAGGTAGAAATTGCAAGAGCAAACAGAGCACTTTATAATTTTTTTAAGCTCAGGAGACTGGTCTCTCTGCATTAGGGAGATGTACTCAGTCCTGGTGCCTGTGCTGCTGGCCGGGCTCCAGGACTGAGTGTATCAGGTTTCTGCCTCTGTATTTGCACAGGGGTTTAGATTTGGGAGGAGAAGCCTTTCCTCCTGTGACAGCCTGTCCTGGATTTCTGGATTTTCAGCTGCCCAAGTACTGCAAGTTGGAATGGATTTTAAAAAGTGTAGGTCCTGTTTAGGCTGCTAAGGGAAGGCAACTTCAGTTTTGATCCTCATCATCAGATTTTATGCTCCCCTTGGTATTTTTTAATTCCCTTTATGACTCAGGGCCTTACTTTAGTATCTAAATAACTTCCGCTGCAGCGGAATTTGGTATGACCAGCCACTTTTCCATGTGCCTGGGCATCTGATGGATCAATGATCATTTTTTCCCTGGTATCTCTGATTTCAAGCATTTCAGTCATCTAAAACAATGGCTTTGTATTTCCAGGTATTGATTGTTCACCTTGCTGAACTCACCTTCTCAACTCTTTGGCCGCGCTTGACTTGTTTCCATCACATGGGAGACTGGCGAGAGCATGGATCTGACTCAGCATAAACATATTTAGGAAGCCAATAAACCTTTGTTTTTAAGCCCTCTCACTCCCTCCCTTGTTATGTTCCCTGTTAGAGCTGAGATTTTTCATGCATTGACCACATCCAGCTTCCACTCTTGTCCTCGATCAACCTCTTGTAAACTCTGAGCAGCATCTCCTGGGACTGTTTGGTTGACCTGTTTCATAATTGTCTCTCCCCTCAGCTCCCACTGGCTGAGGCTGGTGGTATTCCCCATTCCTGGGAGTGTTTAAGGACACTTTGGACGGGGTTTGGAGCAACCTGGGATGGCAGAAGATGTTCCTGCCCATGGCCGGGGGTGGAATGGGATGAAGTCTAAGGTCTCACCCAACCCAAACCATTCTGGGATCTCTGCTGCTCAGGGTGGCAGAGCTTCTCAGGGAAGTCTTCAGCTTCTCAGAGTGTCAGATACAGAGGGGATGATGAGGTTCTGGGGCTGGGGAGTCCTGGGAGCCTCGGGCTCCTGTGCAGACCAGCTCTGTACGCGGTGTCTGGAATCAAGGGCTGGCTCACGGGGCTGACGCCCTCAGAGCTGCTGCTGAGTGCGGAGCCGCCAGCGTGTGCCAAGTCCCGGCCATAAATAAAACCAAACTGCCCCTCTGCTAAGCCGTGCATCAAGTGAAGCCCCTGGGAATGGGATCAGTGACTCGCTTCAAATGCAAATCGCTGATGGTGCCGGCGCAGCCGGGGCTCGGCGTGCGGGCAGAGCCATTCTGGCCGGCCTCGAACCACACAAGGACCAGTGAGAAATAAAGAACCTGCTTGGACCCGACCTCCGGCTGTGCTGGGCCCGTGTGTGAGTGTGGATGTGTGTGTGAGTGTGTGTGTCTCTGTGTGTGTGTGTGTGAGTGTGTGTGTCTGTGTGTGTGTGTGTGTGAGTGTGTGTGTATAA
>VXAC01005709.1:308892-340273 GCA_013399225.1 Rhipidura dahli
TGTGTGTGTGTGTGTGTGTGTGTGTCTGTGTGTGTCAGTGTGTGTGTCTGTGTGTGTCAGTGTCAGTGTCAGTGTGTGTGTGTGTCTGTGTGTGTGTGTGTGTGAGTGTGTGTGTGTGTGTGTCAGTGTGTGTGTGTGTGTCTGTGTGTGTCAGTGTCAGTGTCAGTGTGTGTGTGTGTCTGTGTGTGTGTCAGTGTCAGTGTCAGTGTGTCAGTGTCAGTGCCAGTGTGTGTGTGTGTGTGTCAGTGTCTGTGTGTCTGTGTCAGTGTCAGTGTGTCAGTGTCTGTGTGTCTGTGTCAGTGTGTGATGGGTTTTTCCCCGTCCCAGCCCTTCCCTGGGCACTCTGCTGTCTCAGTGCTCTGGGTCTGTCCGTCCCCATCTGCTGCCTCGTGGCTGGGCTGCTCCTGGCCGCCGCTCTGCCGAGCCCATCAGACAGAGCAGCTGCTCTGTGTCTCACAGTCTGTGGGGCTGGAATCGGACGGCGAGGAGCCCGGCACACCGTGCTACGGCACCACTGAGACAGGGACAGGTCTCCACCACTGCCCACCACGTGTCACAAGCAGGGGTCTGTCTCCTGCAAAGACTAATTTTTTTAGCAGGGCTTGTTGTGACAGGATTGGCTTTAAACTGAAAGACAGGAGGTGTGTATGGGATATTGGGCAGGAATTGCTGTCTGGGAGGGGGGGCAGGGCCTGGCCCAGGGTGTCCAGAGCAGCTGTGGCTGCCCCTGGATCCCTGGCAGTGCCCAAGGCCAGGCTGGACACTGGGGCTGGGAGCAGCCTGGGACAGTGGGAGGTGTCCCTGCCCATGGCAGGAGTGGGATGAGATGATCCTTAAAATCCCTTCCAACTCAAACCAGCCTAGGATTACTTATAGGTGAGCTAAATGACTTGCTATGCTGACCCAGGCTCTGTGCATATCTAACAACATCACCCCAGAAAGTTTGTTCTCCAGAATCTGTGCTGGGGACTCAGATCACAGCAGACTCTGAGAAAACAGTCCTGGGAGATGTCCATTTTTTGTCTGGACATGGCTGTAATTTAAGCTGTTGTAACCTGGATCCTCAAAGTCTTGGAAAAAAACCCCAGAAATACGGGCTGTGGAGATAAAAGGAAGTGATCAAAATGCTAAGCACAAAACAGCAGACAGAACTCAGCAAAACTGAGGAAAAGGGAAGATAATATCACAATGATTGCATGAGAGGAAGGGGAGAGAATAATTTGGATTGATAGAAACATTTCAGATACAGCTGCTGAGCAGAAACCTTTGCCAAGGGGAGTTTAGGAGTTGGCAGATGTGGATTGCTCACTACTGCTGTCTCCAGAGGTGTATCTTCACTTTTTTTGGCACTCCTAATCTGTCTGCTTTCCTTTTCTTGTATTCAAGATGTAAATTGTTTGGGACAGAGACTCTGTTTTTGGTGCATGGTGGACTTTGCCCAGTGGGTGTCTGAGCACTGAGAATTCTACAGGCAATTATACTGAAGACAGCTTAACCCTGAGGAAAGGATTTTTGACAACCTAGAAGCAGTCAAGATACTCCTTTTTTCCTGCCAAAAATTTAACTTGTGATGGGTTTGAAGCATACACAAGGAGCAGATACATAAACGGGAACACTAAGTTCTGTTTATGAAAAACCTGCAGGAGCTCAAAAGCAACAAGTCTTCCTCCACCCAGACTTCATCCCATGGTCCTACCAAAAGCCTCTTTCCAGTGGGCACTCCCCATCTTTTCCTTGGCTGTCTGGGAATGCTTCAGGTAATTTTGAGCCATGATAACCAGGCATCTCTGCTTTACTCTGCTTCACCTCCTTTGGTTTCTCAGTGTTTCAGTGATTGCATCAATGATCAGACGAACATAGAGAGCCCCAGTGAAAATTTAATTGCTGAGGAGCACAAGTGTTTATGTCATGATGGGCCTTCCCTGCTAGGATCCTATTTATCTGGCCATGGATCTCATCTGTGTATTCTATCCACCTACTTCAGCCCTCAGCTAAGAATCCCTGTCAAATCCTCCCAACACTCCTGGAAAGTTTAAAATTAGATCAAATCTCCATGGGTGGCTCTTACTTGTAAAGTGGATGACATCCAGACATGAGCCTGAGCTGCACACAGTTTGGAGGCTGCTCTGGGAGGCTGAATCCATCCAGTCACCCTTGTACTGAGGCCAAACCCTTACATTTGCCCAAAGCACAGCCCCCAGAAATGCATTAGGGCTGGGATCAAAGATCAGAGGGAATGGAGAATCACCTCTGGACCACTAATCCCCCTCACCTCCAGTACAGTGCAAGTTTCATGCCAGCAGAAACACAGCAACTATTTATTGTTTTTAATCACTTCGAGCTCAAACCTTTTCTTAAAAATGTTTCTTCAAACTTCAGGCTCTGACACAGCCACGTGCCTTGGGCAGGTGTCCTGCAGGAGGACATGGTGGCCCATGCAAAGCCACAGGGTCACATTTCCAGATGGTCTTTTGACCAAGTGCAACACAACAGATGTGTGACAGATATCTCTGTCCCCTCACTGTACACAGGCATTTCCCTGAGTATACAGTCCATTTTCGTCACCTCTGGGACACTATTTGTGCCAAATACAAATCTCTGAATTCATTCCTCAGCATCCAGTGCAATAAATTTCCAATTCTGAAAGAGTTTCCAGACAAACAAGCTAACTGTTCATAATGTAAAAGTACAGTAATTTCCCTGTTCAATACCAGACAAAATCTAGCCAAGAGCTCCAGAAACATTTTAGATTAGAAGTTCCAAGGTAGTCCGACAAGGAGGAACTCTGTACTGTTCTTTTTCTGAATTTCAAAATTCAGACAATGGATATTCACAGTTCATAAGATGGAGATTGAGTTCCCATTTATCCAGGATGAAATGCTTTCTGTAGGGGGTGAGCTCAGCTGAAGAAGTAATTTGCTGAAATCTTACTTGGAGTCAATGAGGTTGGAACAACTCTCCTCATTTTGGGATGTAAAACTAAGGCAGGGAGGTAACAGGCATTTTTTAATGAAAACAGGGCAAGGCAGAGTGTCTCACACTTAGTAGTCCAGTGGAGAGACCACTCATCTGAAATATCAAAGGTCACTGATCTGCAGTCTCTTCTTCAAGCTATACAGCATTATTTATATAAGTGAGAGCTGTTCCTACAGGAGGCACTGGCTGAGGGCAGAGGACAAAGCTTGAACCTGGACAAGGTGGATTTGAGCCTGGTGGTCCCTCACCCCACTTGAAATATTCCAGGGTCTGAGCCAAAAGGGATATCTGTTTCCTGGCTGGGCTGGGATGTGCTCTGGTAGCTGGGAGGCACCTTCTGCAGCAGCGTGGCTGGGGATTTGGCAGTGTCATCAATACTGCCACGGAATCCTTTAGGTTGGAAAAGCCCTCTAAGCTCATCGAGTCCAACCATTCCCCAAAGCACTGCCAGGCCCACGAGTCACCCATGTCCCCAGGTGGGGACTCCATCACTGCCCCAGGTCCAGGGTTTGACAACTCTTTCCACAGAGAATTTTTCCCTAACATCCACACCAAACCTCCTCTGCTGTAACCCAAGGACATTTCCTCCTGTCTCTTGTTACTTGGGTGTCCTGAGCATGTGTGCCTGTGGGTGGAAACCCCGCTGAGCCCAGCCCCAGACAGCAGGTGCCCAACTGGGCTCAGTCCTATTCCTGCTGTCCTTGGGAACATGGTGTGAATTATGCTCTGTATAAACATCCAAATTATGTTTGGGGTCATGTTAACTTGGCTGGGAGGAGAGGGGAAAAAAGGAGGGAGACACGGGTACCTTTTGGGGGTAGGGTGAGGGACACAGACACCCTGCAGATTTCAAAGGCCCTTTCTCTGTCTTTCTTTGAGTTCTTTAAGCCCAGAAAGTTTATTTTCCCTCAGAGTCTCTCTTCTTTCTCTTTAAAATGATTGTTTACTTATATTAAAATCCCTCCCAGACTACAAATGCCAGTCTTTATCCACTTGTGATGCTGCACTCTCCATCAAAACAGAATGAAAAGCCAGTCCCCCCAAATTCTGGGGGAAGAGAGGGTTTTCTTGTGGTTAAGCAGATTGGTCTCTGGGTCATTATGTACAACAGCAGTACTGAAGAATTGTCCTTGTGCATGAAATTCCCTTGAAAAAGTGAAAGTCACTTGAAGCAAGAAGGGTTGTTTTAATTTCCCAAGAGAAAGAAACTTTGGGCTTAGACAAAACAACCTGGTGTGAGATATCAGCTGGGTGGTTTATCTTCACAGGCTCCTCGGGGGTTGGCTATGGGAACAGATCCGAAGCCAATTTAAATGACATATTGAATATTCAGATATCTGTAATGAAAAAGCAGTTTCTAGCACTGATTTTTTTCAGCGCTGAAGGGAGCAGTGCTGCTGAGATAAAACTGAAAATGTCACTTCCCCTTGGGGCCCAGCTCCACTCTCTGGTAGGCAAAAGAGCGATTAACATATTTTATTGTTTCTATTTCACTGCTTTGCATTGGTTCTCCCAGCCCACATCAGGCAGAGGGTTAGAAAGGAGACATGTTCCTGCTGAAAAGGCCTTTTTAAGTCTCCGATTTGGCACTTTTACGTAGGATTTCGACCCCCATGAACAGGGAGGTAGCAGCTGTGAGCAGCAGGGAAGGCGGCTGGGAGGGCAGGGTGTGCAGCAAACAGCTGGTATTTATGTTGTCAGTCTCCAGCTTGCAAATGCTGCATGTCATAAGCTGTGTGGTTGTGTTACTGGTGCAAATGGATGTGCTCAGATGCAGCAGATCTCCAGGAGAGTCCAAAGGAAAGCATTTTTGCAGCCATGAGTGCTGCAAGCTGCACCACCGGGACCTCCTGAGCCCGATGCCATCTGCAGCTTGAGTAGACTTTCCTGCCTTAAAAACCTCTAAACCTGCCATAAAAACCTCTAATCCTGCCCAGCTTGTCCCCACCGAGGCCAATGTCATCATTTCCACGGTTTTTACAGCTTCATGAGGCAACCAATGAAAAAAGGTTGCACCAGTTGATCTTGAAAGCTCCCTTCCAACCCAAACCATTCTGTGACAGAAAAGACATTCTTGACACCTTTTTTGAAAATTCTACCTGGCAGTTCAATTTGCTGCCCTCCTGCAGCTGGGTTGCAAGAATGTGGATGCAAAATGAGCAGCCTGGTCATCAAAATGGGAGCTGCAACATTCTTTTTGATGCTGTACAAAAACGTGCAGTTTCATCTGAGTATTTAGAGATGCACCTTCTAATCACCCATGGAGATGGTAGCTATAAACCTCTGCTCCTGGGCACAGTTACAACATCTTTCTTTCTTATAAGGAAGTTTCTCTGTTTCCTTGCTGCTTTTTCTTAAGCTCTGAGGCTGGAGGGAGGAGCGTGGTGGTTGTGATGGGAACTCAAACTCAGCACCAGCAGATGCCTCACTGCAGAATATTTGTAGCTGTTGATACCAGTGGTGAAGTTTGGCAAAAACCATGTGATCTTAAGAGACAGAATGGGTTCAGTGTAGCTGATTCTCATGAAAATGGGAATCAAAGTCACGAGTGCCAACAAGAACCTTTTCAAAAGTGATTGCTGCCTGTTGACTTACACTGCTTTGGGCAAGCAAGGATTTGGGTTACTCTTTTCGTGCATTTTGTCATTTCTTTCTTGTGAACAGGACAAGTACCGGAAAGGAAAAATTAATTATGCAGAGGTTCAAGATGCATTTTTATGGGGTGAGGGTGAAAACCAAAAAAGATGGTATTTAAGAGGTTTGTGGCGTAACTATTTGGCTTTTCATGGGATTTAAAGCTGATTCTAAAGCACAGTATTTCTGAATATATGTGTTTTCCAAAGACCTACTTTCTTATGTCCAATGATTCCTGTATATAATCATAGTGTTGCCAGGCCATGGGGTTTCTTTCATAATTGTTGCAATTTGCTGTGACAGTTTTCTAGAGCCTGATTTCTTGTGTTTGTGAGAAATTCAGCTTTTGTTAAGGAAGTAAACAAAGCTCCTGATCATCTTGATTAAGGTTAAAAAAATAAGGTTAAGTAAGGTTAAAAAAAAAAAGAGAGAGAGAGAAAGGGGACTTGGAGCCATCATTCAGATGGTGGGGATTCTGTAAGGAAATAATAAATTGTGTTTTCTAGATTGCCTGGAGGTGTAACAGCTCCCAGAGGAGAGATGGCTCCTCAGGTTCCCTCCAAGAGGTCTCTTCCATGGCCTCGCTGGCCAAGCTGTCCACAGGGATGGAGAGAGTTTTGCCTCAGCTGCCAGCCAAGGAAGCTGCAGAATGTACCCACAGCCCATGGACAGGAAAGCTCCTGGCTTGGGAATGTCCTTCCTAGTGTGTGCCTGGCAGCAGGTCACAGAACCCCAGAATCACAGAATCACAGAGTGGCCTGGGGATGGGGACTGTAATGCCCATCCCATCCCACCCCCTGCCATGGGCAGGG
The DNA here is from genome assembly GCA_013399225.1 of Rhipidura dahli. NCBI lineage: Eukaryota > Metazoa > Chordata > Aves > Passeriformes > Rhipiduridae > Rhipidura > Rhipidura dahli. The sequence goes on from VXAC01005709.1 coordinate 315,315, forward strand.
ACACCTCCCACTGTCCCAGGGTGGCTCCAAACCCCATCCAGCCTGGCCTTGGACACTGCCAGGGATCCAGGGGCAGCCACAGCTGCTCTGGGCACCCTGGGCCAGGACCTGCCCATCCTCACAGCCTGGAATTCCCTCCCAATGTCCCTTCTAACCCTGCCCACTGGCACTGAGAAACTATTCCCCCTTGTCCTGTCACTACATGCTCTTGTGAAAAGTCCCTCTCCATGTTTCCTGTTGGCTCTTTCAGGCACTGGAAGGACACCATTAGGTTTCCCTGAAGCCTTCTCTTCACCAGGCTGAACAACCCCAATTCTCTCATCCTTTCCTACTCTCATAGAAAAAGCCTAAGAAAGTGGATTGAGTATTTCCTGCTAGGCAGGAGACATTCAATACATTGAAGTATTGACACCTTAGAGCCCAAACTGCCCTTTTAAACCCGCCTTGGTAGCTGTAAAGATGAAATGGAGATGTAGGAAGGCCAAGGACCTCAGCAGTCTCCTGAGCTGCCTGGTCCTCCAAGGATCCAGGTGTCCTAGCTGAAGCAAGAGACCAAAACTCACAGGGTGTTTCATTGCAGTGTTGGTGCTTCAGGGAAAACTCATTTAATGTGAGCTCTGGTAGCTCCTGGGGAGCTGAGAGTGGCAGGGAGCACCTCCTTACCCAACCCTTCCAGCGGGGAGTATCGGTGTCACTCAGAAGAGATGGGAAACCTGCTGTTGCTCATCACCAGAGCAGGGTGGGTGGTGGAGCCCTGCCAAACATGGGTGTGTGCAGCCTGGCAACACATCTATGCTGCAAAGAAAGGGATGTGCAGCATTTTGCAGGGGACATTTTGGGGGGGCAATCCAGCAGGGAGGTTGTTTGACAGAGGCTGCAGATACCTGAGGTCCTCTGGGACCTGCTCGGTGTGCAGAAGGGCCAAAATTCCAAACTTGGAAGGATGCTCTGGCAGCTCCAGTGGTCTGCCATCCCAAGGTCTCTCCTGAGTCCAACCTTCCCTGCATTTGGAGGAGAGGGGGGTGACTCCCTGGTCCTCTCCATGCCCCTCAGTTCCTCTAGCCCTTTCTTCTCCCTGAATCACCCCACCAAGAACCCTTAGAACAATGCCTCCATTACACTAAGATACCTCTTCACAAACTCATCTCCACAGACATAGTAGCAACAGCATAAAATATCCTCAGATTTTAAAAAAGTCTATTCCTTGAGCAGGAAAAAATCTAGAGTGGTGAAATTAATTGGAAGCATGGTGGTCGGTAGAGGTTTACTTACAAATACTTGAGCTTATTTGGTTAATTGTTCTACTCATCAGCATTTGGGCAAGAAATTACTTGAATTTGAAAATATATGACTGCCTTCACAAAATTTTTTTTGCAGTTTTTGGATTGTTGCACAAAATGCAGTACAACTGACATCAGCTTTTGGTCTTCCAAAATGTAATAGAGCTGAGAGAAAGGAAAATCTCAGCAGCAGAGAGAGGAAGAGAGAATTCCCTACTTCCATTTGACTTGTGTGTGTGCCCAGTTTCTGTATTCCCTGGGGATCTTTCAAAGACCATGATTACAAAATGCAGGAAGGTGTGTTTGGGAAGCTGAGCACCAGGCAGTAGCACCTCAAAACATCTTAAGATTGATTTATCAAAAAATTTACTGCCTTCAGAGTTAATGAAATCCTTTGAACACGGTGGCGTGATGCACAGGAGATGAGGGATTTGTTGCAGTTGTTGCATGATGTTGGGAGATGTGCCACGAGCCCACGTAATGCTGTGAGCAACACCTCCCCTCACTCTGTGTTTACCCAATGTGCTTCTCGAGGCTCCAGGGGATGCTGACACGGCCAGGACGAGGCAAAGGAAAGGAAATCATAAGGGCTAGATGGAGGCATTGAGTGTCTTGTCATTTCAGAACCTTTTTCCTGGCTCCACAGACAATACTCATTCTGTAAGAAATTATCTTTATCCCAAATAGGATTTCATTTTTTCTTCCACTTTTTTCACCAAAAAAAAAAAAAAAATACAACCAAAAAATGGGGAGAGAGAGAGAGAAAGGGAGCAGGTGAGCACAACATATCTCTGACTTTTGGGGAACCATGATCCTATTTTACTGTATAACAGCACAATGCTGAAACGAATATAGATGTCAGTTTGGGAATATTTTGCAGGTGGGGTTACAAGTCAGCTAAAAAATGAAACAAAAAAATCTCTCGGCATCCCTCTTTCCCAGACACAGCCAAGATTCCTGCTTTGACTTGATCCAGGCGAGGGAGGGAGCACAGCCTGTTCCTCCAACGCACTGAGATGTAAGGGGTGTTTGTTTTCTGTTATCAGCAAAGGGTGGTGATGAGCTTACTGTCCGTGAGATAATCTGTTTTTTATTACTGTGGGTTAGATCAAGTGCACCATGGTTTGGAAGAACAATAAAAGACAAAAATCCCCCCAAAACTGGAAAAAACCCCCACCCTTCTCTTTTGCATTGGTGATAAAGTGGTATTTTTTGTCAGAGTGCCCACCCTGGAGCGCACTTTAATAATATTAGCGGTTATTACACACAGAGCGGCTTTTCGCGTCACATGAGCCAGCCTTGAAAGCAAATCCCAGCCTCTCTGTGAAATCCACTTGATCCTTGTGTTGAAACACAGCTATTTCCAGATGATACAAAGCACCTGTTTAGCAGGGAGCTGGTGCAGGAAAATCCCATATTCCAGTCAGAACGGCAGGAGGACCTCATTGGCTCTTTAACCGAATTACTCGCTGGCCACATAGGGCAGGTCACGGTTGTGCTTCCACAGATTTTTTTCCAACATGGAAGTGTTTCAGCAGCTCCCTGACCAGCTGAGCCGGAAAGAATTGTCCTCTGCTCCCACCCCAGACACACAATCATCTTTTGCCATGACCAGAGGGGACCGGTGCTCAGCTGCCATGGCTGCAGGCTGACACGTCATTAACATAATTATGGTGTTGGGAAGAGAAAAAATGATGTAAAGATCACCAGCAAGTCAAGGCTCCTTCTTATGGAGGAGACCTTTGAGGGCCTTTCACAGGGAATCCCAGAATGGTCTGGGATGGAAGGACCTCAGAGCCCATCCAGTGATACCCCTGCCATGGGCAGGGACCCCTCCCACTGTCCCAGGCTGCTCCCAGCCCCAATGTCCAGCCTGGCCTTGGACACTGCCAGGGATCCAGGGGCAGCCACAGCTGCTCTGGGCACCCTGGGCCAGGGCCTGCCCACCCTCCCAGGGAAGGATTTCCTCCCAGCATCCACACTAAATTCCCCCTCTATGTTTAAAACTGTTGCTCCTTGTCCTATCACAATCTCTCTCCTGTAAAAAGCCACTTTCCGAGGAAGAGGAGATGCTTCTCAATGCAATAAGGCATTAAACACAAGAGAAACTTCTTGAGACAGCAGTTGGAGACTACTCAAAATAAATTGCTGGAGGGTATTTAGGGACCTGTTCTTCCCATGCTTGCAAAATCTGAATGAATAGGCTTTATCCAGACTGATTCCTGGATGAATTGTTGTGGCAGGAAGGTTACAAAATCGCTCATATTCTGCAGTGTAATTAAGCTGACCTCTGCCCTTCCTGTCTTCACAGCATCACACGGTAATTCAGGGATGTAACTTGTGGGTTGACACCACCCATCACTCACGGGATCGTCCGTGGAGCACTGGGACCCCAGCCCACGCTGCTCCCACAGGACACACACCCTCCCAGCACTGCACCCCGGCGCTTAAAACTACACCAAAACCACCAGCAAAGTCTCGGTGCCCACCAGATGCACTGCCAAACCTGACTAGGATGTCTTTTATGAGCGGGAGAGCGTGGATGAGAGAACAATGCGACTTGGGGCACACAAAAGGCTTGAAATCTGAGCCCACCAAAGTATCCAGGCAGCAGCTGCAGCAAACACTTCCCGGGCAGAGCCTGTTAAAAGAGAAGGATCTGCACTCACCCAGCTCTCCCAGGTGCCATCACAGCAAGCAGAATGAAGATCTTTTGCTCTCCACAGCTCCCTGACAGGAGGAGGCAGCCAGGTGGGGGTCAGTCTCTTCCCCCAGGTAACAGGAGACAGGACAAGAGGAAATGGCCTCAGGATGTGCCAAGGGAGTTTTAGGTTGGATATTGGGGAAATTTTTACCATGGAAAGGGCTGTCCAGCCCTGGCACAGCTACCTGGGGCAGTGTTGGAATCCCCATCCCTGGAGGGTTTTAAAAGTTTGGTGGATGTGGCACCTGGGGACACGGGTCAGTGGTGGCCTTGGCAGAGCTGGGAATAGTTGGACTTGATGGTCTGAGGGCTTTTCCAACCTAAACCTCTCAAAGCTTCTAAGAAATTTCCATTGACTTGGAGAAGCAGAGAGAGAAGGGCCAGCTGCACCATCCAGCCTGGACACAGAAGGCTCCTCAGTGCCCTCAGGCTGCTAAAACTTTTGGTGTGGTCTCAGCCAGAGGTTTGTCACAGTAAGTGGAGACAATGGCACTATAGAAGATGATTTATCTCATATTTATCCTTTTTCTAAGGGAGGAATGGACACTCCTGAAGAGGCCCTTGGGCTCTGCTGCCTGCAGAGAGGACCTGCATGACCACATGAGGGGAGTCCACCATGAAGCTGCTCTGTTTCCTGGTGTGTCTTCTCCAAGGAGTCATTTTCATCTACATTAATATTTGTACTTTTCAGAGGCAGTTTTGTTTCCCCTGCTCAATGTCAGTGATGTTGGAAAAACCTATTCTTTTTAAGAGCATTTCATTCCTGAGGTGTTTCCAAACCAATTTTCAGGGCAGCTTTTGTACTGGTCCCATCATCAGTGTGTCTGGGGGCTCATGTAACCACGAGTTCAGCAGCAGGTGAAGCATCATCACTTATGCTGCACACAGCGTGCAGGTGCTTTGGAGGTTTTTGTTGTTGTTTTTTAAAGGAAGATTTGGAGCTCTCCCTGTGTTTTCCATCAGGGCATATCTGCAGCACAACAGCACCGAAGCTGCAGAACAGGCACACTTCCAGATTTCACCAGTTTTAGTCCCAGTATCAACTGCTGGCAGATAGCTGTCCCTGTAATCTGCAGGCTGCAGCTTGTACACAAGGGAAGCCAAAATAATGCATGTTACTGGAAAGCTGATAGGTAGAGATGGCCAAGAATATTCTCCCCCACACTGGTGAAGATGTGTAGGGCTTTTTTTTTTTTTTTTTGTTGGTGTTTTTTTTTTTGTTTTGTTTTGTTTTGTTTTGTTTTGTTTTGTTTTTTGTTTTTTGTTTTTTGTTAAAACCACATTCTGGATGGAAAGGGAGAATCTTAACTCCCCAGAACAGGCTTATTTTATTTGGAGTTTTTAATTTGCAGTCAAATTTTTGTTGTTTTTCATCCATTTCTTGGAATTCATACTTCTGTGAAAGAAAAACCACATTTCCTTTCTCCTTCCTACCACTCAGGTGTTCCTGTTGTCATTTGCTGACAGTGACAAAGAGCTTTCTATATTTCAGTCACTTAGAAAAGCTGAAAATACCTACAGAGCTTCTTCCTGGGGACTTGCAGCCACACGCAGGGGCCTGTGCACAGCTGGGAAGTGCCACTGACTCATTATTAAGGATCTCAGCCAGGTGGACATCTAAATCCAGATAATCCAACTGCTGATATACATAGAAAGGGGGGAAACAGAACCAGAAGGAGACCACAGGGGCAGGACAGCACTGAAAAGCTCTGTTAAGTAATCCACTGTAGGAAAAGTTGAGATGTTGCTGTTGCTGAGTGGTTTGGGAATATTTTTCCTGATTTTTTGGGGTGAAAGGATCTCCTGGAAGGTAGGAAGTGGCATCAAAACTCTTTTTTCTGTCAAAGTTTGTCCCCATCCCAGCTGCTGCAATCCCCCATCAAGCTGCAGGTGTAAATGCTCCTGGCAGGTCCTGAGTATGAGGTGAAACTACCAAACTCCTTCTATTAAACACTCAATTTCATGGCTGGAGTTTGGAGGCAAAGTGACATCCAAATAACCAAATAAATGGGGCACTTGCAGCTCCCAAAAAGCAAACCCACAGACAGCTCTCTTTGCTTCACCCACAGAGGTTTGATGTTTGCAAGCAAGGTCAGCTCAACTTCAGACATCTCCCCAAACCCTTTCCATCCAGTTGTGGCGTTTCAAGCAGATGAAATTTCAAAGGAACACTTGGAAATGGGCATGTTATTATGGATATAAACATGGATGAGCCATTTTTCGTGAAGGGGAGACAGTGTTTACTGTTGCTGAGCTGCAGAGTAGATAAATAAAAGCACTCTTGAGTGCACTCAGCTGTGTTCTGCTACAGGGAGCTCCTCTGGTTGTCCATAAAAACCTCCACAGAGCAAGCACTAGTGTTATTTCTCATCCAGTGCTGCTTGCACACCTCTGCTTTCACAGAAGCAATGTTTTGTTCAGGGAAAAACAATTGTTTAAAGGTCTCAGCTCTTTGGTTGGTGGTTTTTGGTGAAGTGTTCCTGCAGTGATGGCCCTGTGCTCAGCAGGAACGAGGAGGGAGCCACGCCATCTCCATCAGAATCTTCACCTCAGCCACAGCCTGGGGACTGAGAACATGACTTTGTACCAATTCCATAAAATTGGTACAAATTGGGGCGTTCAATTCTCTCATTTTCAAGATGCCTTAAAAAAACCCAACGCTTTCCTGCAGGATACACGTGACAGACACTCAACCTCAGCCTTGCTCAGGAAATTGCCTTGCATCTAGAAGGGGAAAAAGCCTCACCAGCTTGCCGCCTCCATAAATCAGCCATCTGCAGAATGTAAACTGGTGCAGCGTGGCTCTATCAGCACTTACAGCTCTGAGTGCTTCACAGAGGTTTACACAATGTGAGCTATTTTCATCTCTCCTAAAAGAAATCTCGTGCTATAAATTAAGAAACTTTCCAGGAAACATGACAAAAACCCACCCGTCAGTGCTGACCTCCGGGGCTCAGTTATAGAGCTCATAAAAAGGAGAAGTTTCCCTGGTGGATGAAAGGAGCTGGAGAGCTGAGTTTATCTGTGGGTGTTTGGGGAAGGAGGTCACCCGCGGCACATCGCAACGCGAGAAGGCGCTTTGGGAAGGGTTTGACAGATGATGGGGGGAAGCCAGGAGGAGACCAACACAGCCCTCTCCTTCCTGGCCTTCACAGGCTCCAAGGACGTAACCCAGAATCAGCCTGGGAGAGCAGCAGAACTCCTGCTGAACCCAGCAGGGCATGGAAAGATACTGCACCGTTTGTGAGACTTCATTAACCACCTGTGTTTTCAGCTCTGTGGCACAGGCTGCAGGAGCAGGGGCTCCTCTCCAAGTGCTGAAGCAATTTTTGCCTGTGTTTTCCTATTCTCACATTTCTCTTAATTCCTGGATGTATATAACACTGCTGCTGAACCAACCCTGGGGCCAAGAATGCCCCACCACACCGTGCTCCATCACCCTCAGCTCCATCAAAGTTTGCACAGAGTGTCAGTCAGGAGCCACACGCTCTCCCCCGTGCACTTGGACAGGCAAAAAAACAATTCTTGGTAATTTCAAGAGTCTGGAAGACAAGCAAGAGGGAAGGCAAATGGGGAAAAGCTTCCCAGTGTCAGAGGGCAGGGACAGGTGGGATATTGGGCAGGAATTGCTGTCTGGGAGGGTGGGCAGGCCCTGGCCCAGGGTGGCCAGAGCAGCTGTGGCTGCCCCTGGATCCCTGGCAGTGCCCAAGGCCAGGCTGGACACTGGGGCTGGGAGCAGCCTGGGACAGTGGAAGGTGTCCCTGCCCATGGCAGGGGGTGGCACTGGAGGAACTTGAAGTTCCCTTCCAATCCAAACCATCCTGGGATTCTGTTATCTGTAATGCTTTGAATAATTATATTTATACTGGGTATAACTGGAGTTTGGTGGAAAAACACAGGGCTGGTTCCTCTCTGTAGAGTCACTTCTGGGAAATGTGTCCAAAGAGCTGGCCCAGTACATCAGCTCTTTTTCTGTTTAACTTATGCACATGCACTGGGGGGAAAAGCACTCTCTTTCTCTAAGGCTGCTCAGCACTTAGCAATTTCATAAGGATTTGTACATTTATAAAGCTTTTTTGTTTTCGGTTTTGTTTGCAGCATTCTAAATCAGTGACAATCTCTAGCTGAGGAGCTGGGGGAATCCACAACAGGAGTAGACACACAACCAGATTTTTGCTTGACTTTGTGACAAGATGAGCATCACACAACTTTTCTTCGCCCCCTTCTTTACCTTAAAGAGCTGCTTTCCTCTTAAGGGATGCCAAAACCTCCAGTGGATCCCTGGGTGCCCATGCTACCTGCATGGTAGCACCAAACCTGCTAAAGTGGGCCAGGAGACTCAACTTTGCTTCTAAGAAACATCCTTGACACACAGTAAGAAAGCCAAATTATGAAAACAGGAAACCACAAGTGGTTTCACCTCTATTAAGTTCAGCTGACGAAAAAAAAAAACAAAACCAAAACAAACCCCAAAAACTCACTGAGCTGCATTTTCTGAGACAAACTGTGCCAACACGCTCTCATTGCTGGCTGCTTTCTGTCTCCCACCACAGCCCAAGACATCACCCCACTTTTCAGAGCAGCACCATATCAGTACCCAGTTACAATGTCACTCACAGCAAGGAATTCTTCTCATTTTTCTGGTTTTGGCAACCTTGCCCTGCAGCCAGACCTCCCTCCAGTCTTGCTCATAGACAGCAAGGAGGAACTTCTCACAGACCTTCATCCCAGGGGAATTTGGGTTAGTCATGTGAGGAGAAGGAGGTCTGGGAGCTCTGAAGTCTCCCTGGTGCCCCCAGGGAGCCACAGCAAAGGGACTGTGCTGTTCCCATGCTTTGCTCCCAACCCACCCCTGGTATCCCACATCCATCTGTCCTTCCTCTCCTTGGCCCCTGGTATCCCACATCCATCTGTCCTTCCTCTCCTTGGCCCCTGGTATCCCACATCCATCTGTCCTTCCTCTCCTTGGTCCCTGGTATCCCACATCCATCTGTCCTTCCTCTCCTTGGTCCCTGGTCTACACCAGCCACATACCTGTAAAGGGAAATGCTAAAGGAAAATGTTCTGGTGGAAGAACACATAGGGGATTCCACACAGGGGATTTTAAATGAGAAAAAAATCTTGCCTCATGTCCTCAGGCAAAACATGTCCCCAAAGAGGGACTTACTGATCCCCAAAACGTGCCAGAAATAGCAAGTTCCTGCTTCTGGCTGAACATGGAGGAGCAGTGGCAGAACACACCTCTTCATATGTAACCTAATAGAGAAAATCACAGGGTCTGGGGCTATGTTCTCCTTCCTTTCCCCGAGTTCATTTATATCACAGGCTGATACAACACTCCCCTTCCCTGTGGAAATCCTTCCATGATCTAGCAAACATGCTGGAGGGCACCTGGTTCACGTCCTTTTCCTGTCCATTCACCTGCTGCTCATCCCCAGCTCAGGTTTGTGCATAAAACGCACAACTTGATCAGAATACAGTGACAAAAAAGCCCCAGTCCCAGAGCTCAGAAGGTAGGATGGAGACATCACCCCTTGAGAGCCTTCCTGGCTTGCTGCTTCACTTCATTCCTTCAAGCCCCCTCTCCCTAGGCATGCTGACCTCTCCCTCATCACCACCTCCTGTGCCCCTGCCCACCTCTAGGAGGACACAGGACAGGGACACCCAGGCTGGGCAATCACAGCAGCCCTGTGTGAGCAGCTCCTGGTGCCAGTGCTGTGCTCTGGGCAGGACACAACTGGGAAGGGGTGTTTCACCTGCCTCCAGCCATCACCGTAGGAAACACCTTGTCTGCAGCCAGCAGAGGAGTGTCTCCAGAAGGGGGATGACCTCAGCTTAAAAAGTGAGATGTAAGAAGATACCTGGGCAGATGACTTTTGAAAGTCTTGTCCTGGATAAAAAAAAAACTAAAGAAGCAACAAAAAAATACCATCTTCCTGAAGCTGTCTTGATGCAGCAACTACAGCGAGACTTGGGATGACTAACATTGCTCCTTCAGCAGCCAAGTGAGACACAGCTCACCTTCACAACAGAAAATAGATCAGAGATTAATTCATTGTAAATAGGATGTGTACCCAAAACCACAGAGCTGCAAGATGGGAAAAACACGGGAAAGATTTCAGGCAAGGGTGTGCCTGGATGCAGAGCACTGCATGTCAGGAGATTCATTAATGTGCAGTGCCGGGGGACCCCGAGTGAGGAAATGAGCTCATCTTTTCATCTTCAGAAATCCCATCTCTTCAGTTCTGTAAAACTGATGGAATTTGTTGTCTTCATTCCCTATCCCAGTGAGGAGAGAATTCTACAGTTGTAAAAACGTAACTCTATGGATTTCTCCATTTACATAATTCTATTAAAACCAGTCTTCAAGTGGTTTTTAATGTGCCATGATTTCAAGAACTGATTGAAAATTTGAAGATGTATATTGATTATATACATTAATTATATTAAAAGTGACAATAAGTATGATTTTAAATTATACAGGAAAAGCTTGACAAGTGAACCATACGCTTGAAGACTAGGAGAATTCATTCTGTAGTAATGAGTTATTTTTTTCACAGATTATTTAAAATTGAGAACCTTCCCTTATTTTTTGAAGCAGGTCATCCATATTCTCTGAAAGGCATACACTCATGCTGAATTCTCTGAGAATAACAACATGTAGATACATAAAATTAAAAAAGATAAATAAAAGCAGGTATGTTCAGAAACAAGCCATCAGCATTTCTCCTTGCGGGTGAGCTGCATCTCCTGGTGACAATTCTGAAGATGTTCTTAGTGACAAGGGCCACCTGCAGCCAGACTGCACTGAAGGGAGGTGGGAGATTCTTTGTACCAAGGTAAGACCACTCAATGATCCCCGTGGTTCCCTTCCAGGTCAGCTTATTCTGTAATTCTGTGATTAATTCTGTGATCCTGGACTGACTTTGACAGCTGTGGGAACCAGCAGTGATTTGGGGCAGTGGAGACTGTCCAGATTTGTTAGTGTTAGTTAAGATAGTTCCAGCAACTGGTGTTAGTTAAGATAATTCCAGCAGCTGGTGCTGCTCCTGCCACAGGAGGAAACACACAGGTGATTAATTGCTCCAAGCTCTCACAGGCACCCGCGGCAGCTTCGTCACTGCGTTAATTGGGTGATTGGCTGCCGGGTGAAAGCACAAACTCTGACTAACTCCTCCAAGTTAATTCACAGCTGAAGGAGTCCACCTGGAACTAACTGTCAGCTGCCTTCCTGTGGTCATTACGTGATATTCATTGAACAAATAATCTCCATTAAAAAATCTTTAAAATTGGGTGGGATGGATTTTTAAGTCCACACCTCCAGCCCAAACAAGAACAGGTAGTACATAAATCCATGCTTCAGCTTTGCCCCAGGTGAAGCCTGATGATGACTGAAATAAGTAAAAAGATTGCCTAGTAAAAAGATTACATATTTCACTTTTTCTCTTATGCAACAGGGTATGCTGCAATTTTCTGCTTTTGCAACAGAAAATCCCAGAGGTTTTTGATCTCCACTGCACCTTTGAAGAGACCTCTGAGGTTCAGAACATTTCCTAATATCCAAGTATGCTCTTCTCCCCACTTGATCTTTAAACACAAAGCAGTTCATCCACCGTGTGGATACTCACCCACCTAACTTTAATTCAAACATGAACAATTTCTGTTTTGGGGAAGTACAAATGTTTGATCTCTTTGCTTGCACAATGTGACCGGAAAGAAGGTGAAACAGGATGACACTAATTTTAGAAACATGTTTCCTTTTTGTGAAGTCAGAGCATCATTTACATTTGACAGTAATGAACTAAAACCATCTTTATTTCAGGCTTTAAAAAAAGAAACTGAAATAGAACAAGTGGAGTCAGTGGTAACCCCATGGGCAGCAAATACAACTCTCTTTCCAAGTTCCTTAAAGGTACACATCATTCATCCAGCACAGGGCTGTGAGAGGTGAGCTAACACACAGCTCTGAACCTGACAATGTATTTCCTATCAGTATTAATTAGCATCAGATGAAGATGTCAGTATAAGCACACGCTCTCCAAAATGCCTTTATTTTGACACATAACACCCTTTGACCTACCAAAACCACATCCCCACCTGGTAGGAAAACTCACCAGGACAGCCACCCTGTTGAGTGATGGTGATGAGCAGACCAAGTGTCCTGTACACTTTTGGGGAATAACAGCCAGCAGAACAAAAAGTCTCTGTGTGAGTAGCAACAAGACTCAGCCCCAGATGTCAAACACCTGAGTGGAGGTGTCCCTATGTGTGCTGAACATCTGTGCTCATTACAGAGCCATCTGAGATCTGGTGTCCCATCACTGGAGGTTTTCTAGGCCAGGTGGGACAGGGCTTGGAGCAACCTGGTCCAGTGGAAGGTGTTCCTGCCCATGGCAGGGGGTGGAACAAGATGGTCTCTAAGGTCTCTTCCAGCCCAAACCATTCTGTGATGCTGTGGTTGTGTGATGCACTCTGTTCACCCTAATGCAGATTTCAGGTAGAACCCTGTGAAACTTCTGTTATTTCCCCTCCTACAAACCAGCAGGGAACATGTGCTGTCTTTTGGTGTCAACACCAGCACTCTGGGAGGTCTGGACCAAGAAAACATCATTTGTGAGAAGAGCTGAGATGCCAGAAAGGTGACTTTCTCCAAGGTACCATTCACATCTTGCCTTTATTGGAAGGAGCCCAGGAATATGTCGTCCATATCAGCACTTGCTCATTCCTCGGATATTTCTGGTGTTGCAGGAAAACATAGTCAGGCATCATCCTGCACTCTGAGCACATGCATTATTGCTCTCCAAAACATGTGTTGAAGCCTTGGCAAGCCTGTGTTTCCCCCAAGGACATCTCAGGTTCAGCTCAGATTCATCTGCTCTCTCTCCCCATGCCAGGAATGGAGGTGATAGGCAGTAGATACATCATCACACACATTTGGGGCACATTATCTGGGGTCACCTGAGAAGCACAGTGCAAATTTGTGTCATTTTTCCTCTCTCTTGTCTGTGCACAGATCTGGTCTCAATCCTTGCACGGGTTATGGCTTGTGATGGTGCTGACCAAACTTCAGATGAGAGGTGTGTCTCCTCTGCACACTTTTCCTCTCCATGATTGGAAGTTTGAAATCAAATAAGAGGGAAAAACCCCACAAACAATAATTTGAAGCCCTGAATCTGGCTGTGGGCCTCTTTGCCTGCAGCAGTGAGGAGGGAGAGACACGGGGCAGAGGTGGGTCACCACGTCCTTGCACCGCCTGTGGTACACAGCCCTGCCTGCCCTTCATCTCTGAAAGATTTATGAGTTCCTCTTTCATCTCACAATCCTTCATTTCTGCCATGTAACCTCCCCTGGGCCTGCTGTGAGTCAGCAGGGCTTGTCTATTAAGCCAAGATTGATGCATGGCATTGGGGCAGATAATGCCTGCTCCTGGGTCAGCCAGAGGCATGCTGGTGATATTAACCATCTCTGCTCTCACCCCTGCCCCAAATCAGGGATGGACTGGGTTCAGAACCTGCACAGAGATGCTCCAGGGACCACTGCCCTGCTGACCCTTCCCCAGACAGACTGAGGTGATGGTGTGACTGTGCTGCACAAAAGTGCATTTTCCAGCTCCTTTGCATGAATCTTGTGTCCCACAAGGCAGGTTTTGGCTGCTGGAGAAGCTTTCTTCCAAATGGGACCAAAACATGAACACTGTTAATTGGAACATACTAGGGATTGTGTGGCTGGCAAAAATATTCACCATGGGGTTCTGGCCCAACCCTTCCCACATGGTCAAACTGTGCCTCCCAAAGCTCTCCTGGAAAAAAAAACATACCTGAAGTTGGTGCTGTAGTTTGCTTTAGAGGTGGGAACGTGTCAGGAATGAGAGATGGCTGGGAGAAAGCGCTCCCATTTGCTTAAAAAAAAAAAAAAACAACCCAGAGCTTGATATGGGAGGTAAATCTGCCAGCTTAAATCACTTCATTTCTTAAAAGTTGCCATTCTTGGCAAATATATCGTGGCCTTCACCTAAAAGCGAGGTTGTCTGTGAATGCCATCACATCAGATGTGCACTGCGGCCTCTTTCATCCCCGGCAGAGGAGGGCTGAGGGCTGCAGCCTGGGGGTTGAAAAGAGACTTTTCTTTGGAGATGCCAACAGTTTCTTCGGCAGATTTCTCCCCCTCACCCCCTCCCACCCCAACCTACTTTCACAAAAGAGACAAAAAAAAAAAAAAACCCACAAAAAACCAACCCTAAATGGATCCTGTAGTGTCTGCAATGTAAAGAATTAGCTGAATGGGAAGAAATGAACCATGGTCTTTATGTCCTAGTTACAGTCAGTGCAAACATTGCTGCTAATCCCTGTTGTCAGAGGGGACTGGGGAAGAGACACGGATAGATCCTACTGGGAACATTTTGTCTCTCTCAATCCACACTTGAGATCACATTTTTTGTGTGTAATAACTCTGACTTGTATTAAGAAGCCTGTGGATAACGTGAAGCTGGGGGGGATAATTGCTCACTGCCCATGCCGCCGAGTGTAGCACCTACAGTCTTCATATGCAGGGAGGTCTCAGCAACCCATTCATTTCAGGGGAGAAAAAGAAAGCTATTCATTCCCAGCAAATCCCATTTTGCCATGGTAACCCCCCTTCCCACCCCTCGAGCACAACAGTTGTTCACAGGGGCTGTTTAAAACAAGACAACAAAACCAAACCCTCGCCCATCCAGCCCTGGCATTTTCTGCTCGGAGTTTTCTGGGCAGGGATAACCCAGGGATGGGGAAGGGAAGGGGTGAACAGCTCGTTTTGTCCCCTGACATCTCTGGGGGCATCCCACTTGTGTCCCTCAATGGGACCCATCTCAGGGGTGGGGTGTCCTGTACCCCTCAAGCTCTCTGGTGGGACAGTGACAGTGACCATGTCATGGAAGCAGAGGACAATGGGGGGAACTTATTTTTTACCCTGTTGTGCCAAGGAGAGGGTTTTGGCTTGCCAGAGCCCATGCAGGGGCTGGGGAAGGGAAAAACAGGCCCCCTGTCAGTTCTGTCCCAATCTGGAAGGATCAGCCCTGTTTTCTGCAGTCCCTTCCACAGGGAGCGTTTCCATGGGTCCAGCAGCAGCTGAGCACCAGCACAGCTCTCACCAGTTTGGGGACCTCCAGCTGTCCTGGCACCCTCCAGCCAGCCTTGGGTAGGAGCTCTGGAGCTCATAGCCCACAGCCACCACCAGGAACCTTGGGTTTGTGCTACTGGTGGAGCATTTGGTGGTCACTAAAGCAGTGTTCAAGCTGCTGGGGAGGACACGGGGGATGCGAGGCTTCTCCTGGTGCAACACCGAGCAGCCCGGTGTAGTGGAAGCTGTCCCTGCCCATGGCAGGGGGTGGAATGAGATGATCATGGAACCACAGAATGGTCTGGATTGGAAGGGACCTTAAAACTCATCCCATGCCACCCCTGCCATGGGCAGGGACACCTTCCACTGTCCCAGGCTGCTCCCAGCCCCAATGTCCAGCCTGGCCTTGGGCACTGCCAGGGATCCAGGGGCAGCCACAGCTGCTCTGGCCACCCTGGGCCAGGGCCTGCCCACCCTCCCAGACAGCAATTCCTGCCCAATATCCCACCTGGCCCTGCCCTCTGGCACTGGGAAGCCATTCCCTGGCTCCTGTCCCTGCAGCCCTTGGCCCCAGTCCCTCTGCAGCTCTCCTGGAGCCCCTTCAGGCCCTGCCAGGGGCTCTGAGCTCTCCCTGGAGCCTTCTCTTGTGCAGCTCAACAGCCCCAGCTGTGCCAGGCTGGCTGCAGAGCAGAGGGGCTCCAGCCCTGGCAGCATCTCCGTGGCCTCCTCTGGCCCTTCTCTAACAGACCCACGTCTCTCCTGTGCTGAGGACCCCCAAGTTGGGTGCAGGGCTCGGGGTGGTCCCTCATGGGGCAGTGTGGAGGGGGGAATCACCTCCCTGACCTGCCCATGCCTTTTTCGATGCAGCCCAGGGTGAGTTTGGTCTTCTGGGCTGTGGGTGCACACTGCTGGTTCATGTCCAGCTTTTCACCCACGAGAACCTGCAAGCCCTTGGGGTCTTGATCCCTATAGTCCCATCCAACTCAAAGCATTCTGCAATATCCACCTTGAGATGTCCCCTGTGCCTCTCCATCGCTCTCCCTTCCTGAGGCCCCATCAGATGGGCAGGGAGAATTGGGGTACAGGAACACTCTGGCCCAAACCATTTTGGTCTTGCACCAAAACCACAGCTCAGGTTACGGCTTCCACCAAAACAACTGAAGTGAGCTGTACTGCCCCATTGGCAGGAGACCCTCTTCCAGCCAGAGGTAATTCCTTTGTGTGGTTATTACCTGAGCACAGACTGATGTCACATCACAGAGGATTCATGGGGCAAGGAATGAAACACGGAAATCCAGACAAAATCCAGGCAAGCAGGGCTGGGAAGACAGAAGATCCTCAGCATGTGCCATACCTCTGCTGAGAGAAGGGCTTCCCACAGCTAAAAATCACATCACTTTTGGTTAACCTGAATTTACATTTGAGAGCAAATAAGGGGTTCCTGGCACAAATATAATTTCAGTAAAAACTAGAATTAAGGACTGGCCTTGGTTAATGAATTGAAGGGTCGTTTTATTTTTGTGAACGCAGAGAGAGCTCAAACTATTGGGAAATAAAAACAACTGTTTGCACCAGGTGTTTTTAAATAAATCCCAGCAGCACCACAGATTTTATCCTGCACTTTATTGTTGACTGAGGTGAATGAAGCCCTTCTGGTGACCCAGACTTTTCCCTGCTACATCCTGAGCATAAAACCCTCCCTCTCCACAGGCAAACAAGGTTAGTCAGTTGGTCACACCACAGCCTATTAATATGTAGATATTTTAATCACCGTCCAGATCCTCTCACAAATTGCTCCGTATGGCAAACGGAGCACTCAACTGATTTCCTGGTTTTTAGTGGCACTTCTTCAAAAGTTTCTCATTTGTCCAGAGCACCTTCTCCTCTCCAAAGACCCAGCACTTTGTGGAATGTACCCCTAGCACTGCTGCCCCAAAAAGGTAACTTTAAAGTTAGAGAAGTCTCAAAGCAAATTGTCTTTGTCCAAACCCAATAGCTAATTCAGCTGAACCGCCCATTCCTGGATGGAGAAACCACTCCTCTCCATTCACAGGAATGAGAATTCAAGGTTGCAATGAATCCCACTAAAAAGTCCCCCCAGAAAAAAAATCCTGTCATGACAGAGTTTGACTCAACTCATTGCAACTGTGGGGCAGGGGGTGAGAAAAGGGGGGAAAATAAATCCAAAGGCTCTCCATTCTCAGATTTTCCCTGGAAAGGCTCTGACATGAGCAAAGCATATTAAAACTAAGCCTGGAGAAATGACTGCTCCCAGCTGTCTATTGTGCCTCCTTCCCCTCCAGTGTCACCGTGTGTGTGACACAGACAGCCTGGCTCAGGCAGCAGCTGTTAAACCACTGGAAATTTCACACAGATTTAGGGTTTCTTTCATATATGAAGTGTAACCTGCAGCTGTTGAGCAGCTGCTAGGCAGGAGCTTAACCACCCGTGCAGCAGAGCTGGGGATCCCGAGCCAGGGGGAGGAAAAGTACCTGGGGGAGCCAGAGCACCCACATTTGATCTGCACCAACCCCAGCCTGGCCCTTGCTCCTCAGCAGAGCTTTGGTTTCACTCAGGACCATGGCTTTGAGGAGCTGTCTGAATGGTCCCTGCTCCCTTCAGGCTCCAGGTGTACCAGCCTGGTGCCATCCAGCTCAAACCCTCCTGGAAGGAGCACTGAAGCTGTGACTTTGCAACTGTGGACACAGCCTCTGCCCCCCATGAGTCCTAAAAGTATTCAAACATCCAACATTTAGGTTGAAAGGTCTGTATGACAATGAAATAACAGGATGTATTTACAGATCATAGCATCATGGAATTACTCAGGTTGGAAAAGCCCTCCAAGGCCATCCAGTCCAACCATTCCCCAGCTCTGCCAAGGCCACCACTGCCCCATGTCCCCAGGTGCCACATCCACACAGCTTTTAAACCCCTCCAGGGATGGGGACTCCAGCACTGCCCTGGGCAGCTCTGCTGGGGCTGGACAACCCTTTCCAGGAAGAAATTTTTCTTAATGTCCAATCTAACTCCCCATGGGATCCAAATCCTCTGCTATTGGACTTTTTTGCTTGGTGAGGACCATCAAGTTTCTTACCCCTTGGCTATGCCAAAGTCCTAAACACTGACGGCTGCTGGCATTTTCTGGACTCCTCAGGACAGAAAGGGAGCCCTGGGTTCAGCACAGGACATTCAGGAATGTTGTTCTATGTGGGAACTACACAGGTCCTGCTTGCTCCTGTGGGCAAACATAGCTTTATTACCTGGGGAACACTGCCTTGAGCCTCCAAAAAGGCTGAAGCAGTGGGATTGTTAAGCTGGACGGCCACAGCCACACTAAGAATGCAGCCATTTCAGTGCCCTTCAACCAAAGCAGAGTTTTCACTGCTGTTTGTTGGGGTTTGCAGCTCCCAAACCACCCAAGATGCCAACAACGACCAGAAGCTTCCCTGGGGACTGGTGCTTCCACAGGCTGGGCTACACCAGTGTCTCGGAGTTGGCCTTTCCTACATTTCCTGAAGGCACTGAGAAGGTGCCCAAGTGAGATTGGCTGGGGATCCTGTGAGAACTTTAACAGACAGAGCATGCCCACTGATTTACAATATCAGCCTCTTGATCAAGAACTGCCAGTTTGCCACCAGGGACAGAAGAATCACTTGGTTTTGCCATAGTTCTCCCATCTTGTCTAGACAAGCAAAGAAAACCAAGCAGAACATTGGCTTAGAAAATGCAATCACGTAATTTCTGTGTCCTACTCTTCATGGAAAGAGAGTTTTAGTTAATTTCATCTCATCTAACCTCATCCATTATGTTTTCCATACAAATTATCTTATCCTCTCACCATAAAAGCTCAAGACAACATCAGATTGTTTGTTGTTGCCACTAAGTTTTTTTTTATTGATAAGGTCGAGTGAATTTATTTAGCCTGTTGGTGCTCATCTATGAAACGTTTATGAGAAATGCTCCACACCAGTTCCAGTGATGTTTCATTGGTGGCTCCTAATGAGACTGCCAAGACTGTGTAGTGTTCACTCTCTGAAATTAATGGAGGGGAAAAAAAAGCATTGCAGGATACCATTCTATATCAACCCTGTTTTGGGCCACATTTTTGCCACACACACCACACTGTGAGTGGTTTCCTAATTTCTTTGCATTAAATTAATGAAGAATGAAATTAAGGTTTGCGTTTCAAGCAGCCACACACTCCACAGAAGTTTCACTGAGGGTGTATATTGAATAGAAATGAAATATTTTCTCTGGTTTGTTACTTCGTATCAGCTCCAGCCGGAAGATATCCCACTGCCAGCCCTGGGCTCCCTGGGGTGGAAAATATTCCTCCTGACAGCAGGGCCCTCGTGAGAGCACCCGAGCATTGCAGGCACACTCTGGGTGATGGAGCAGGAGACTTCCCAAAGAGAAGCCTTGGTGCTGATGGATGAACTCTTAGGACTCAGGAATGGACCTGGGGCAGAACCTCAGATCTGCCCACCTTTGAATTTCCCCGAGTTTTTGTGTTTGTGTTACAGCATGAATTTGTCTGTTCTTGCCCTTTGACACATTCTCAAAACCAACAAAGCTGTTGAACTCCCACTGAAGAGCACTTACAGAGGCTGGCATGCTTTTCCCAGGAAAAAAAAAAAATCCTACTGAAAGGAAACAGTGCAACGAAAACATCCACATCCCTGGCTGCCTCTAGCCCACAGACACTGTGATAATATACCTGCAGATATCAGAGTGGGTGGAAATTATAAAAATTTCCAACCCGAGAGGCAGTTTCCTTCATGCAGCATCATCTCCCTGCTCCTTTTGAAGAAAGATACTCACTGCTTTGGAATCTCAGGAATTTAGAATTAAACAACCCCCCCACCCCTCCCCTTTTTTTTACCTTGTAGGTGGGAAATATTACAATGCTAATTGTCACTTTCAATCACTGATCCTTTGAAAAACACCTACATGGCTGATAAAAACTACACCTACTGCTGATAAAATCTGTGGGCAGCACCAGCATCGGCAGCTACCACTGAGGGCAGGGCAGCTGCACTGGGATCCTTCAGCCAGCCAGAGGTGTTCTGACAAACCCCATTTGCACTGAGCTCTACAGAAAGTTGCAGCTGTAGCTGTTATCTCTGTGGTGAGAAAAGGTGTTCTGGAGGGTTTCTGCTGAAAAACAATGCAGATGCAATGGTATTATATTAATATTGCATTTATGATGCAACTGCAGTGACATTGAAGAAGCTGGTAGCAGTGACGAAAAAACAGAAGGACTGGAGAAGTTATTTTAAGGTAAAAGAAGTGTTTTCAGGTCTCTGTATCAAAAGAAGAACAAAACCATATTCAACCACCATATCTACTCCAAGTTCACAGCTCTGGCTGGGGCTGGGGCATCCCCAGAGCAGAGAGGGTGGTAAGATTTTTAGATATTGCTCTGAGTGAGGGCATTTGCCAGCTGGGATCCTTGCCCACAGCAGATTCCTGTGTCCGTCCTGGGGTCCAAAGGCACCGTTCTCTCTGTTTTAGCCAAGGAGGGTTGAAGAGTGCTGCAATCACTGCTCATGAGAGCCTGGATTGGGAAAATGATTAATGGGCACAAATCAACCCCCGGCAGCTGAAGCCAGGCAACTGCAAATAAGAGTAAATCTCCCTTTCTCCAAGGGTTTGGAGATAACCCTCATGGGAGGAAAGAGACCCTGCATTTCTCGGTGTCCTCAGCTCCAGACGTCACCCTTCTCAATAGGGTCCTTCAGCCAAACCCAAGTTATTTTGTGTGTATGGTAGTGGGATACTGGGGGGAAGAAAGGGAAACAAGGAGGAAATGGATGCTTTTCTTCTGCTGAGGAAATCCTTTGGCACCATGAACCAGCCCCTTTCTTGGGAAGCAAGATGAGAAGAATTCCCTGAAGAACGATCTGTCCTTTGCAGGAGAGAAAACTCTCCAAAAGCACAATTTGTTCTTCCTGCTCCACCAGCCAGCCCTGATGCTGCTCGGGGGACGGTTTTGTGTTTCTGCAGCTGCGTCAGGACATTTGTCGTCACTGCACAGAAGAGAGCTCACTAATTGCCTGGTGTTTTCATCCTTCCCCTGCACAAGTCCATGTCCTTCCAAGTTCTTTCTTCCTTCAGTTTTTAAGGGCTGAGGAAGCATGAGAGCTGTGGCCTGGGCTGCCAGCAATGACCTAGAGGGAACAGAAAAGCCACCAAGCAACCCATTTGCTCCTCAGTGCCAGGAGAAATGCACTTAGTTGGAATGATCTGCCAGGGGTGCTCCAGCTGTCCAGTGTTCAGTGTCCGTACCCAGGACAACCCATGGTGATCTAAAGAGACCCCCCCAGCCCCTCCTGGATGCAGCCTCTGGAGATAACAACCCTTCCTCTGTAAAGGCAAAGAACAAAGAGAAGCAGCCCTTTGAGAAATTAAATGCATTTGGGCAGGGGGCTCAAATTAGAGTTGTATCTCTCAAGGTTTAGAAAAACTCTGGTCCATGTCCCTGTGGTGTCACTGCTGTGGCCAGCTGCTAATGCCCACTGTGCCAGAGGGGGATGGTCCCAGCTGGAAGGTGTTGGCTTGTTTGTAAATCCTTGGAGAAATTCATGGAATCACAGAATCATTTGGGTTGGAAAAGCCCTCAGAGGCCATCAAGTCCAATTGTTCCCCAGCACTGCCCAGACCACCACTGACCCGTGTCCCCAAGTGCCACACCCACCAAACGTTTAAATCCCCCCAAGGATGGGGACTCCCTGCCCACTGGGCAGCTGTGCCAGGGCTGGGCAGCCCTTTCCATGGGGAAATTCCTCTTCATTTCCACCCTGCCCCTCCCCTGGCCCAGCCTGAGGCCGTTCCCTCTCCTCCTGTCCCTGTTCCCTGGCAGCAGAGCCCGACCCCCCCGGCTGTCCCCTCCTGTCAGGGAGCTGTGCAGAGCCACAAGGTCCCCCCTGAGCCTCCTTTGCTCCAGGCTGAGCCCCTTTCCAGCTCCCTCAGCCGCTCCTCACAGGACTTGTTCTGAACAACATCAAGTTTCTGCCTGGCTCCTGGTAATGACAAATGGAGCAGAGTGAAGGAAACACCAACTTTGGGTTGGTTTTTGTTTTATTTTCTCTGTTCTTAGAGCTGTACAGTGTAAAGTTCATTTGCTTAGCTGCCCCTGTCGTAGGGTTTCTCTTCCATCAGAAGGCTCCTCCTAGACACCTTGCAGGAATTTTGTGCTTATGAAATTGTTCCAACCTCTGCAGCTCAGCTCCCCTTGGAACAATGCATTCTCTGTGAGGCCCTGAATAGAAAACATCAGCCCATAGTGATAGAGCTCCTGTTAGTGCCCAGCCCTAGACATGGGATAAAAGTGCTTTTCAATGTGTACTTGGGAAAAAAAATGTCTTTTAATGCTCCCACAGTACTCCATTTACAATGCCAATGCCACTTACAGCTATTGATAGGAAGAAGTTGGACTAATCTTAGCAAGAAGTTCCCATGACCTTTCAGTATTGCAATGCTGCAACTTTTCTTAAAATTATCTTTGCGGGACAAACAATGTAAAATATACCAAAGGATTTATAGCAGACAAACAACTACTTGTTAAGGATCCCAAATATTACAGGAAGATGTTTTTGATGACTTTATGCAGCTGGTATGAGGAAGGCAAAACTCACAGGGATCAAGTCGGTATATGGAAGAACAAAACCAAAGTGAGTCAAAGAGCTCAGCAGTGATTTTGTACAGTACTTCATGGAGCATAACCTGGGGAACCCCCTGCCCTCTTATATCACCTCGAATTAGCAAGTAAAAATGAAGCAACAGTGATGATATACCAGAATCCCCTTCACTTTCTTAGAAGCAATAAAAAACTCCTCAGAAAAAAAAAAGTTTAAAACCTCTTGTTAGGAAGCAAGCTCATAAAAGGGTGGAAGAACCAGCAGATTAGAGACAGAAAAATAAATCTTTGAGTAAATAGATGTTGAGCAGCAGCACTGGGATACAAGAGCTAATGGAAGAAGAGGCTGAATTAAGAAGAAAAAAAGAGAAAGACATAAGGAAATCTCTTCTCCCTGATGTCTTTGTGTACAGTAAACTGCGCTCACTGAGAAGCCGTTCAACACCTCTGCCAAACAAATCTTTTATTCTGCAGGTTGTAGTTGGCCAGACTGAACAAAATCCCCCCAAAAATGTGATAGCTGGAATAAAATAAAATCCTGGCAGAGCAAACAGAATCACAGAATGGTCTGGGTTGGAAGGGACCTTAAATCTCATCTCATTTCACCCCTGCCATGGGCAGGGACACCTTCCACTATCCCAGGCTGCTCCAAGCCCCATCTAACCTGCCCTTGAAATATATCAAAATGATAGAAAACAATAACAGAAAAAAAAATTTTTGTAGGATCAGGAAACAATCAGAGGCCAGATTTGAGAAAATTAAATGCAAATAGGTCTTGTGGTGCAGGGAAATAAAATCATGCTCTTGAAATGTGTTGTCCTGTGACACGTTTTGGGCGGGTAGCCCTGAAAAGCAGAAGGCTGCTAAAGAGTCATCTGTTGCTAAGTGGGAAGTGCACAGTTTCAGAACCAGACTTTTTCCATGCATAAATGGTGGGAGAAGCACTTCATTCTTTTTATGACATGGAACAAGAGGAAAAAGAAGGGACTGTGGAGGCTGTCTTGGGCTGCAGTTAAAATGTGATGGTCAGATGTGTGTTCCTATCAGCTCTGCTGGGACTCTGGAAAATGACTCTGTATGGGCCAGTGTGCGTGTCCTGATGTGATCTCTGGGTTTTCCATTTAAAAACTGAACTTCTTAAAAAAGCCCAGGTTGGCTCTGTTACTTGAGGCTTCTCAGCACAGGAGCTTGCCATGGCACAGGTATGGTTACTCCTGGGACATGGTGGTGACACCCTTTGGAAAACTGTCCACAAGCCTAATGTATTTCACATATATTTTAATATTTTTAAGCAACAGAAAGCTGTTTTTTACGCAAGTAGGCATGAAAACATATGTAAAAACTGAAATAGATTCCTTTATTTTCATCAGGCTTTGCAGACAGAACCACTAACTGTTTACAGGCTGTCCTTTTAAGATTTATTTTTATGTTTGGGCATTCGGAAGCAGGCTCTGCAGCTTCTGCTCAAGTAGGACTCCTTTTTCTGCTGTCAGCAAGTAGTTTTTTCCTAGTAAAAACAGCCATTATTTTTACTAGCAACAGCTGCTGTCCTGGGCTCAGCTCAGCAGCACCCGATCTCCTCGTTAGATGTGGGAGATTTCCCTTCAGTCTGGGAAACACCAACACCAGCTCTGAGCTTTTCTCTTTTAAACCAAGGGTTGTCCAGCCCTCCAGCAGGGATGAGCAGGGCCTGAATCTGGCTCCCTGCTCTCAGAATATCTTGGAGATGTGGGCAGTGAGCTCATGGCTGGGTTCTGCCCATGGCCAACCCACCAAAAAGTGGTGCACAGACCTGAGCCAGACCAAAGTCCAGCATGGTCACCTGGCAGATCTGCACTCACAGCACTCCTCTTGACCACACCAGCCTCCTGATGAACATCAATGGGATGTGGGTCCCTAAACCCCTGGGCATTTCTGGGAAACTCCATATGAAAGAAAAATCCTTTCCTAGCCGTGGAAGATGCCAGACGTTCCGGCTGCCTACATTCAGCCTCAAGGCCCCTTTGTCTAATGTGAGTTATTCATAATTACTCAAGCTGCTAATTTTCCTCTTATGTAAATGATCTTGGGAGGCAAAGCATGAAGGCAGCTAGGCACGTACAGGATAATGGATTGCAGGAGGAAAGAATGGAGCTGGCATGATGTGAGAACGGCTCCGGGTGCTAGGCAGATTCCAGCAAACAGGAATGCTCCTGGGAATTCCCTAGAAATCCAGGTGGTTCCAAAAAAAAAAAAAAAA
>VXAC01005709.1:340278-359192 GCA_013399225.1 Rhipidura dahli
AAAAAAAAAAAAAAAAAAATTCCTCTTCAGATTAAGGACCAAAAAATTGGAAGGGTGAAACGTTTCCTCTCACATGGAAAAAAATCCACTCTAATGCTGTGTCCTCCCTCCCCATCTTCCAGCACGGGAGAGTTCGGTTCAGCCACCCCAAAGGCACAGCCCTTGGGGACAGCTGGGTTAAGACTCTTGAGGACATCCTTTCTGCGTTTACTCTGCTGGAAAAAACTCCAAATGAGGCCTTATAAACAAGCTCATGGTTTTTTACATGGCATCTCCACCTGACAGCTGAGTGTCCATCTCCTGGGAGTACGTGGCCCTCAGCACACAGCCACGAGCACTCGCTTTTGGATGCAGAGTAAACACCAGCAGACACACTCTGCCATCACCAGGAGATTAGCCCAGGCACTTCTATTTCTGTTCTGGCCTCTACCTGCATCACCAGCAGTGAGTTTTCTATCTTAAGCCTCACTGCTCCTCAAGTCACGAAGTTTACCCCGAGAGCTCACGGCTCAGACCCCTGGCTGGCTGCGCCGTGTGTTCTGATAACTGTGAGGATGTCAGCAGAGGACAGGGCTGGATTTCCCCAGGACACTGGGATGGTTGCTTGTCTCACATGATGCAGGGAAGTGCTGAAAAGCAGCCCTGAACAGACCTGCCAGAGCTCCAGCCCATCCATGGAGTCTCCAGACGGCGGCAGGGGTTTGTTCAGCTGTAAACCTTCACTTACCATGGATGGGGGCTGAGGTTTTCACACATCTCTGTTGATTTTTAGCCAAATGGGGTGGAACCCTACGTGGCCAGCACTTTCAACTCTCATGATTTCCTGAACTTGTGACTTCTTCTGTTTGGCCTTGTGTACAGGAGCAGCATTTTTCCCCTCCTTACCTTGCACAGACCCCCCAACAAAGCACCCATGGACTTCACCATACAGTACTTCCAAACAAAAAAAAGTTACAGCTCAGCTAGAAAAGATGGGACATTCTTAAGTTACAAAGAGTTTTACTGACACACCTGTACACAGCTGAAAAGGGAGGAAGCAGCCAGAAGCCAATGAAGAGTTAACAAGGATGGAAATGCTCACAGAGAGCTTTGAGAAGGACAGGATTTCACCTCTCCCAAATCCACTCACTATCCCACAAACCTGTCACAGAGAATAAGGAGAGAAGCTTTATTTTTTTCAACAAACACACACAGCCAGGGGGACTTGAACTTGGGCTTCTTAATGGGAAGATTCTCCTCTGGAGGTTTTTCCTCTTCCAGAGGGGAGGAAACAAAGATGTGGGATCTGTCTTAGTAACTGGAATAAGGAGAGGGCAATTCCAGCTTCTTTCCAGAAAAAGAGCAACATGTGTCAGTCAAAGAGCTGAGTCAGCTATGCACCATCTGTATAATTAAGCATAACACGAATAAGATACTTTCTTGGGTTTTCTCCTTTTATCTTCATTCCTTTACTGCAAATCTATTTTTTTAGCCTCGTGTACCCTTTCACCTGTCTTGTCTAGTGGTTCAGCTGACCATGAGCTGAGATACAACAAGGTATTCTCCTGCCCCAGGGTTGGAGACTCTTCAAACTGGGCCATGGGGGCTTGAAATCACTGTGCTACCTTCCCAAAATACTGCTGTGATGGGCACTGGGGTTGGCTTCAACAAGGTCTCCAGCAGGTCCTTGAGGGGCAGCTCTGCTCTCTGTGGCAGGGACAGGGCCCAGGGAGCAGCTGGAGCTGTGCCAGGGAGGGTCAGGTTGGGTGTCAGGAGAAGGTTCTTCCCCCAGAGGGTGCTGGGCACTGCCCAGGCTCCCCAGGGAATGGTCCCAACCCCGAGGCTGCCAGAGCTCCAGGAGCGTTTGGACAGCACTGCCAGGGATGCCCAGGGTGGGGTTGTTGGGGGCCCTGTGCAGGGCCAGGAACTGCCCTGAATGATCCTTGGGGGTTCCTTCCAGCTCAGGAGATTCTCTGATACATGTCAGACACCACTTGTGTCACGAGCGGCTGCAAATCAGGTATGGGAGTGAAAAAGGTCCCTCGAGTCACCAAAAAAACTCAAGAAAGGTCCCTGACCGGTTGCAAGAGAGTTGAATGTGCTCATGAGCCTCATAAAGGTGCAGAGCTTCACACTGCTCAGCAAGATCATCACCCGTGCCCACCTGTGCCCCCACACACCCCTGGGCCCAGGTACCTCCCTGAAATGGTTGAGTCAATGTCAAATAACAGCAAATGTTGTGTGTGACACCAGCTGATACTGTTCAGAGCTGGTTTTCAGCTTTTAAATGCTATTTTTGTTTCAGTTAACCCCTTCCATCTGTCTTGATGCAAACCACCTATCCCACAAAAGGCATTTCAGCTCCACCAAGCCCCAACAGACAATTTTATGCACAAATACATAATTTATCACACAGTCAAAAGAACATTGCACCTCCAGGAAGCAGCATGCTCTTAGTACCTGTTGGGTCTATCCCTCATTTCCTGCCTGGTAAAGGCCCTTAGTCTTCAACAACTGCATCTCAGGGCTGCAACCAACCCCTCACCTTTTCTGTTTACTTGTTGGGTCAAGAGCCCAAAGTGGGACTGGGCAACAAACAGATGTCACTGGTCCATTTCCAAATTGCTCCATATTCTCCACAGAGTCACATTCAGTAAAACCCCTCCTCTCTGATACCTTAATCCCTTGCCATCTTCTTTTTCAGCAGCTGGGTTCAAGCTGTGTGACTCAGTTGAGTTTTAAGAGAATTACTCCTTGAGTATTGACAGGATAAAAAGTGATTTTACATGTTAGCCTTTCCAATATTGTCTGGAAGTCAAACTACATTTCAATAATAGCTTGGGGCACTTTATCATAGAATTTTAAAACAGTTTGGGTTGGAAGGAAGCTTAAAGCTGATATTGTTCTAACACCCCTGCCATGGGCAGGGACACCTCCCACTGTCCCAGGCTGCTCCCAGCCCCAGTGTCCAGCCTGGCCTTGGGCACTGCCAGGGATCCAGGGGCAGCCACAGCTGCTCTGGGCACCCTGGGCCAGGGCCTGCCCACCCTCCCAGACAGCAATTCCTGCCCAATATCCCACCTGGCCCTGCCCTCTGGCACTGGGAAGCCATTCCCTGGCTCCTGTCCCTGCAGCCCTTGGCCCCAGTCCCTCTGCAGCTCTCCTGGAGCCCCTTCAGGCTCTGCCAGGGGCTCTGAGCTCTCCCTGGAGCCTTCTCTTGTGCAGCTCAACAGCCCCAGCTGTGCCAGGCTGGCTGCAGAGCAGAGGGGCTCCAGCCCTGGCAGCATCTCCGTGGCCTCCTCTGCACTGGCTGCAGCAGCTCCAGGTCCTTGTGCTGTTGGGGACTCCCTTTAAAAGTAATAAAACGTACTAAACCCCAAAATTATTTCATATTTGTTCAACAAAGGCAGTACAGGACCACTGAATACCTGCTCTCTGTGGGGCTGGGTTTTCCCCTCCTGGGCAGGATGTCAGCAACGTTCTCACTCCACACAGAAACCACACCTGACAGCCTCACATGCTAAAAATCACTGACACCATCATATCCACCTGCAGAGCTGGGAGCAAGCCCAAGGAGCCTTCACAATCACTGAGCAAGCATCAGACAGTAAAGAAGACACCTCTGCTTCCCCTGTGCATCTTTATGAACTGAAAGCACAGAGGAGTGGTGGAACCACAGCGATGCTGAACCGCGCGCGTCTGAAGCAGGCTGGAACCTTTCATGATGGCAAAATAAATTGAGTCAGGGTTGACTTGCTCTTCTTCACTCCTAACACCCCGTCAGGTTCATGGTGTTCAGTGGTTTCTTTAAAAATTTAGCCCTTGGGCTTCTGTTCTTACAGGAGATATCTAGCTGTCCCCCGTGTAAAACCAAAAGCTGTTTCTTGTGGATGCTGGGGAAACAGGGATCAAACAACTCGGGAATGAAAAGGTAAACAAGGTTCCCGGAATCCACAATTTCAAACAGGCCATAGTGACTTCAAACAGCTTTCTGTGTTGGGAAGAAGAGATAGTGAAGTGATTAAATTTTAATTAATTTAATCAGTGAGACAGCGAAAGCTAAAGCTGACACACAACTGAAATGTCTCCACAATGCAGAGGTGAGGAGGGAGCTCTCCAGGTGGCACCTTCATTTCTGGAACTGGGTGCTGGCTGAGTTCAAGATCTCTAAGCACTGCTACAATGAATTGCCTTCTCCATCGCTCCTGTAGTCCTCATTCTACTGTATTTTCCCATAATAAAGTCATTAAAAACCAGAAGGAACCATGGAGAAGGAGCATTTTCAGTTTCTCTTCTGAATTCTCTCATGCAACAGTTCCTTCCCTGGGATGTAATTGGCCAAAAAAATCAGGATCAAAATAACTTTTTTGCAGGGATTTTTAAAAAAGACTAAATTCTCCTAGCTACAGAAAACCAGAGAATAATAGCACCAACACCTATAAAATGGCTCTGTATTTTCAGAGTATGAAAATAAATCCATTTTCCAATTTTTGGGGGGCCAAAATTTTGCGAAGTATCTATTTCAGCAAAAGTATTATCTCCCAATGCCACATTAATTGAAGATTAGGCTACAGAGTTTCTAATTTGACAATGGAATAATTCTAAAGCAGATCCTTGGAATGGACCATTTTGTATTGTCAGGCCATGAATATCAGCTACAGCTGAAAAGCACAGAGCATTTACCCAGGAACATGGTCCATCTATAGAGATTTGTGTAGAGAGGGACAAAAAAGAAAAAAAAAAAAAGGAAAAATGAGGAAAAATCATGACTGAGGATGTGGATTTTGTGATTTACCTCATAATGGTAAAACTAAAATTGTGTTTTAATAGGCTTCAATCAGCAAACTTAAATTACATTAATAGGATTTTAAAAATGTGTTTTCTGAACACGCCTGTGAAAGACTGGCTCTCCTCAAAGCCACTCTTCCCAGCTCACAGCAAACTGTCCAGGCATGGGACTGGGGCCCAGAAGATATTTTTTTTTTAATGTTTTACTGATACAGTATTGCACTGGGGATTTCCTTTAAAGAGGAGCAGCTGAAGGCAGCAAAGTGAATTCCCCGGCTAATATTTCAAGGAAATGAGAAGTGTCTCAGCCCCCTTCTGTCACTGCATAGCTTGACCCTATCTGCTAAATTCACTCTGCAAAAACCCCCTCTAGAATGAGGGCTCTGAAACCTTCTCAGAAGATGAAACCCTGCAAATTTCTCTGTAGTGAGAAATTTCTCTCTGTCCATCAGCAGCGTAAATTCACCAGGAAAAAAAAAATTGTGTAGCGTAGCAGAATTTACTTAGGGAAGGCTTCACGGTGGGGCTTTCTTTTAAATACTTGTGCAACGATAAAGTCAAAGATCTGGAGATAAACTCCAGCTGAAGATCTGGAGAGGCCGTGGGGACCTCACCAGCCTTTCCCAGCTTGCAGGGCAGGATGCTTTAATGGCACCTGGTGCATTCCCAGAACACCCACCCTATGCAAACAGCAACAACCTGTTGGGTAAATCACAGCTTGTCCTGGCTTGGGACAGGCAGGTCCTGTCTCCCAAATGGCACATTTGGTTCGTGGTCTCACTGGGACCCTCCCCATCCTGTGGGGCTTGGTGGGTGCCTCAACACCTTCAAAGGGTCACAGGATGGTTTGGGTTGGAAGGGACCTTAAAGCCCATCTCATCCCACCCCCTGCCATGGGACTTCCACTGTCCCAGGCTGCTCCAAGCTCCATTGAGCTTGGCCTTGAATGTTTCCTGGTCTCAGGCTGCATCAGGGGAGGATCAGGATGAACATTCAGAGGAATTTCTTTACAGAAGAGGTGATTTAACACTGGGAGGGACTGGGAGGTGATTTAACTCCAGGGAGGTGTTGGAGTCCCCATCCCTGGAGGTGTCCAAGCAATGACTGGATGTGGCACTGACTGCCCTGGGCTGGGTGACAGGGTGGGCATCGGGCTCAGCTTGGACTCGATGGTCTCGGAGGGCTTTTCCAATCCAAGTGATCCTGGGATTCTCTTTCCTGGGATGGGGCAATCCTTTTTTTCCTTTGGGCACAGCAGCACAGGTATTTGCTGTTTGTAGCCATGGGGAGTGATCTGTCCATGGGCCACAGGATGAGATGTTGCCCAGGGATGTGCCTGGGGGTCATTCCCAGCCCTGGAGCCCCTTCCAGCCCCGCAGGGAACAGCCGGGCTCTGCCTCAGGGCTTCACCATCCTGTGTGAAGAGTGACAAATAATGGGGGATTGGCTAAATTTCTGGCTGATCCATGCCTGGGTAAGTGCTCCCAGCTCCCCCAGCCACACAGGAAAGCTGTCATCAGCTGACCTGAGCCCCCTTTTCCTCTCTCCTCGGCACGCAAGGAGTGGCCCCAGCCGTGGCGATGCCTTCAGAGCAGAGCATGCTCAGCACAAATATTGCTGTGATTGCTCACAAGCAGTAATTAGAGAGGGCTTTCTCCACCCAGGCACTTTGCAGCAGAGTTGGATGCATCCTTTGCTTTGATGTTGAGCTGCATCCACCACTCTGGCCCCATCCAAGGAGCTCTTTATGCCCAGGGAGACCCCCAGCCCAGGGAGGAGATCACGTCCCTTGAAGGGTACTGGCACAGAGCTCCACTTGGATGTGGGATGAGCTGAATTGTACCATTCTTTGGAGCAGAGCCCTGGGCAGTCATTGCTGCCAGTTCTGCCTCTGAGGCAGATCTGGGAAAATTATCTTCTAGCTCCTTTCCATATAGAAAGTCCTGAAAACGCGAATGAGCCGGCAGGTATGGCTGAGACCAGTTGCACTTTGATTCTTCAGCAGGAAGGTAAAGAGCTGAGAACATCCTTCTCAACCCATAAATCTGATGGGAAATTACTCAGTTCAGTGCTCGTAAGGCTCAGGATAACATCCAGCCTGGCACAGCCAGCCCCAGAAGAGAGGTGGACATCATTCTGAGGAACAGCAAATTTGTTTATCTATTAAGTCTCATGCCAAAAATACTAGAGCAGTATTTGCTTGTAGAAATATTTGGTTCGGTCTGGGACTGCCCTTCCTGGAGCTGGTGTGGGATTATTTATCCAGGCAGAAAATTGCAGGGTGTGATCAGGTAGGAAAAGTGTAGCCTGAGCTGGGATCTGCTCCTGTCACCAGTGAAACAACTGGCCTGGCAGAGCAGCCCGTGGGGACAGGTGGCAAAAGGCTCCTTTTCCCTCCTGCCCCAGAGCAGGATGAAATGTGAAAGCAAAGTTACTGCATCTCCTTGAGGAGCCCCTGAGCAGCTGAAGAGGACACATTTTCCCCATGCATACAAGGGCCCAGTGTCCCATGGCATCCCCCTGTGCCACTCAGCCTGTGGTGGCATGGGTGGCACTGGGGGAAAAACAATAATTTCAGGTGAAGGCAAGAGTTGTTAGCAGGTCAAAGGCTATGGCAGAGAAAAGTTGTTCCTCCTCACTGGTCTAACAGGAGGGGGTGAGGGCCACAGGCATCTCCTGCCTTCTGGAGACCTGCCTTAGGCAGAGAAGAGCCCACCTCAAAGACCTGAACAGACGCTGCTGAGCAAACCTGTTTTACAGCCCCTTAAAAACACACAGGGACCAGGACAAACTTTGCAAATGCCTCCACTCCCTGACAAAGTTTTGATCAAATTCTATTGGTAAATTGTCTCAAATAGTTTTCCCAGGGTGAGGGAGGCAGCTCCCACTCCAGAAGTCTCCTGGTTCAGCCAAACGCTGCTGGGTCCCTCTGTCCTTTACCACAAAGCCACTCCTGATCTGATGTCAGGAGGTTGTCACTCCATAATCTGCCCCTCTTCCCACCCTCCCCATCATTACTCCAGCACTGTCCCTGTCAGCTGCTGCTGCTGCAGCACCAAAGGGGTGTCAGAACCAGACCCATTTTTCTCCTGCACTGAGCTGGGCAGGTCAGGAGGGTGGCAGGACATGGACTGCAGGGACAGACACCCCCAGCCATCCCCACTCTGGGTGTCCAAGGGGGACATCTGATGACAAACTACAGGATTGTGGTGGGGGCACCATGGATGGGGCTGCAGCTCCCTGTACCCAGTGACATCTTGTTCCTATAGAAAAAACAGGGATCTCATCATCTTTGGTTCTGGGATGTCTCATGTACACCAGGACAGTAATATAAACCAGAATATTTCCCAGACCTGGCAATCTCACAGCTGATAATGAGAAACATTTTCCTTAACAGAAGACTTCCAGGCACAGAAATGTTAAGAAGAAATCATATCAATGTTAAAAATGAAGACAAATTACTCCAAACACAGGACAAGGATTCTATAAATCTGTGAATTGGTCCCAGTGGTGGGAAGAGAAAGCCAACAAGCATCTTGTCAGGAGTTCATGCAGAGGTGGGTACCACTGCAGGAAAACCCTGGATAAGCAGCTGGAGCTGACCTGCCCCTCTGTTTTATGCCAGTGCTGAGCAGTGGTGGGGTCCCAGGGTCACCACCCGGGCCAGGCAGCACTGCTGGGGCAGTGGGTACCGGGGAGCAGGAGGTGGAAAACTCCTTCAAAGCAACCCAGGGTAAACACTGCAGGTAAAAACCCTGTGGGCCAATCACTGCAGCATCCAAAGCTTCTGTCCCAGATAGGAATTTTGAGATAGGAGTGTGTGCAGAGCCCAGAGAGCATTAGGATTTTGTTTCACCCAGCGTGGCAGTGACTCACGCTGCCAGCATGGGTAAGCAATTCCCGCCCCCCCATCCTTCTTCTCTTGCTCCATCTGCACTAAGATTGGTGCAGAACTGTAGAAACTGTATTAATAAAGGTCTTTTATGTGGGTTTAATCATCTCTCAGGATCTGCCAGACCACAAACTTGAAACTCTTTATGAATGTGACTCACTCCCAGAGCACACGTTCATTGGTTGACAGACTCTCCTGATTTTGCCCTGTGAAATTCTTTTTCCTATTGGAAGAGAGGGCCTGAGGTGTTACCTATGCTGCAATTGAAGTTCACTGACTCACAGTAACCCCAGATACTTGTATTACATGGTTTGATACTCATTCATTCATCCCAGAGCAGCCTCACAAGAAACACTGACCCCCTGCTTCTGCAGAAATCACCCTGCGTGCAGATACACTTCCTACTTCTGCAACATAATTTACAGGGTAAGACTATCTGCAAGACTGAAAGAAAAAGAAAAAGAAAAGTTTTTTCTCCTCAAATGTATTAAACATCCAGATTTGCCACGGTGCACTTAAAGAAAAGGATTTGGATGAAAAACTCAATGTGTTTTGAATCAGTATCAGATCCCTCTTAGGAGCTGGTGTCTGACCTGCAGAGAAATGCAGTACAGCCAGAGATGAATGAATTTTAGTAACATTTTTAGAGTCAAATACGAGCTTTGTGAGTGATTCATAAAGAAGAAAGTTGATAACTATGGACGCAGAGTTCAGCACTGGCAATTTAAGCTGTGCTGGGGTTCCTGCAATATTAAACCCACTGAATGTCTGTATTGTACAAAGATCTCTCCAGTTCCTGTTCCCCTGAGCTGCAGATGGATGGGGGATCCCGGGTCAGGCTCAGGGGCTCTGTGCTGCACACATAATCCACGGAGCCAATTAGAGGCTCATGCACATCATCACACATCTCTGCTAGTGCAGAAAAACGGAAAGGAGAGATTTCCTGCTCACAAAGAGCCAGGAAATGTCCAGCTTGGCAGAGGTGTGAAACTCAAACCCTGAACACAGGTGATGGGCTCAGCTGCTAAAGAGGAAACTATTCACAAGGGGGGCATTACAGAGACCTATGGATTTGACCTCCTTAACAAGCATCTGTTTGTCAAGTTCACCAATCCACATGGGTCCAGGGGGCACCTCCTTTGTGTGTGTTTATTTGTACATCTGCATCCTCAGCACTGACCAGGCCATCTCCCACTCAGGGCTGCCCCTCAGGTAACCTCCCAGGCTGCCTTTCCAGTGGAAAAAAAATCAGCCCCCAAATCTGGACCTGCTCACCACCCTTACACATTTACACCAGTTAAAGTGCCTTGCTGGAAAAACTCAGAGCAAAGCAGGCAAGCGAGAGGTAAATGCATTCTTAAACATCTTCTGCAAGGCACTGGACTCTCGGCAGAGCAGGACACAATAAAAAGCCAACATCACCACAGCTTGTCCTCCCCAAACCAAGCACTGGCTCCCACACTAAATAAAATGCCTTGGATGTGTGTCTGGAGCACAGCCACTTGCTGACAGCCTACCATAACTTATATACAGGGCTATCTTACCTTCCAATTACACGTCCCCAGGGTGTTCCCTAAATAGGACTAGGCTGATTATATTCAGCAACTCTCCGTTTATTGAAAGGCACTTATTTTCCCTCCCCCTCCCAATTTATTCCAGACACACTAGAAGGCTGAATAAAAAGCACTGAACTCTGATGCCCATTTTAATTTCAAATTCAATTTAAATTTTAAATCTTAATTTTAAAACACAGGTTTTGCTTCACATGTTTCTCAAAAGCCTTCAGTATCCTGGTGTATCCTGCCAGTTACTCCAGTTGCCAATACTTTTTTCCCAGAGCAAACATCTCTACGGAGCATTTTCCTCCACCTTGCACAAGGAAATTGGTACCAGAGGTGTGAGAGGGGAGGAAAGTCCCGAGGATGGATGAATGGATGGATGAAGGTCCCTTCTCCATCCACTTGATGCGATAGCATAGAATTCCTATCACGCAGGAAGGGTCACTGATATCGCCACTTTCTGTGTTTGCACAGTACATTTGGCTTCCCAGTGACCTGTGACCACGTCAACATTGGCAAACTCCACTCCAACGCTGACATCTTTTGCAAACACCCGCTTAGTTCAACAAACAGCACTAAAATGCACATTAAAATATTTGAGGTGTCAGCAGAGTGAAATAATACGCACATGGATATTTTACCAAAGCACTCACGGGCTGGAGAAAATCCTTATTTACCACAGATTAGCAGACTCCTCTGTCAAAAGGCTAAAAAAAGCACAGCAGCCTGAAATAGAAACAAACACACTTGTTTGGCCACTGGGGTCAGCGCTGCTCTCTCGTCAGGAGCTTTGTCATCCGGGCTGGCAGAAGGGCCCACGGGCTGCTGTGATTGCAGCCATCGTGTGCAGCCAGGGACACATCCCTGTGCCTCACCCATCACTCCCAGAGCCCGGCTCCCCAGCCAGCATCCCCCATTCCTGACCAGTGGGAGATGCTGCCAGGCAGCCCTCTAGCCTCTCTGACTGCCTTTCTGGAGCTGATAGCAGAAGCAAAGAGGTGCAAAGCCAACCTGACAATGGGACCAGGCTCCAGCTGCTGTGCCAGCCCCAAAAATCCCCAACCAACCCCAGTCAGGGATCGCCGGCACCAGCACCTGGATTCACTGAACCCAAGCCATGGCTTTGATTTCCTGCTATTCACCTGTGAGATAAAGTGTTCAATCAGCTGTATCAGATGTAGGGTAGAAGAACAGACCACTATATTCTCTTCAGAAAGCCTGGCTCACACAGATACCTTGGCTGAGGTCAGGCTTTCCAGGGCTCGAGGCTGCCTGCCCCGTAGGGCCATGGGGCTCCCCAAGGCACCGTGCACAGCAGGCTTTCCTAGGAGCTTGCTCCAGTAATTTTGTTGTCAGAGCACTTCTTTTTAAAGGTGTTTGCAGAAGGCAGAGAGGGATAATCATGGCTGAGCAGGAAAGCAGAGGCTGGATGGGATCCAGGGCGAGTGCGCCGTGTTGCGACGCGGTGCCGTGGCTGCTCGCCTGCTCCCGTCAGCTGCAGGGAGATGGTTATGGATGTGCTGCAATGCAGCCACTGGGGTTTGCCTTTTTTTTTGTTGTTGTTTTCATCTTCTGTTTTTCTTTTCCATAAAGAGCTAATATCTTGGGAAGCCTTCCAAGGCGGCTCGAAAGAGGGATGGACATGCCAAAACATGATGCGCGCTGGACACCGCTCCCCGCTGCAGGCTGCCAACCAGCCTCCCCAGCCAGCTGCTTTAGGAGTTGACAAGCTTTTCCATAGTCCAGGATCAAATTTAGAAGCAGTGATCCAGCTAGCAGCAAGCAGCACAGATGGTTTCTTTGTCAGGAGAGCAGCAGGTAGAGATCTTCCAGCTCAGAAGATCTGTCTGGCCTCAGGTCTCCCTGTCAATTCAGAGCAGGAAAAGTCTTAGCAAGCTTTGGTGGGACTCAGGCTGGAAGACCCAGACCCAGCCCAGGCAGGAGATGCCAGATAGGTCCTTTTGCCCTCCTTTTACTTCCCCCCCCCCNNNNTGCCCCTCTTGTCCCCCCCCCCCCCCCCCCGTAATCTGTGATCCACATGTTTATTTGCTCTGCAAGGTGGGGCCAATTCCTGCCTTCTTTGGAAAGCCACCACCTGCTCCAAGAGACCTTGGTGACTGCCCTTTTGCAGTCATTATGTTTGCAATAAAATTCAAGCAAGCCCATAAAACCAGGGAAAAAAAACCCAGCTAGAGTGTGGGTCCAGCCCCGGAAGAAGCAAGAATTTCACTGGATTTAGCTCAGAGGTGCTCAGATCTCAGCCTGGGCTTTCTGCCAGGTACCAAAAGCTCCCTGCAAACCCAGTCTGGAGACAAAGCTTTGCCATGGCAAATGGGCTGGGAATACCTCTGAAGGGGCTCCACGAATCCCTGAGCTCTGTAGCGAGAGCCCTGCCAGGAGACAGCACTCATCAGCTAGTGGAAGGAGGAATTAAAATGTTAAAGTTCAGGTCTGAACTCCACCAAAATCTCACCTCAAGCGCCTGAGCTCTGTGTGGGATCACACTGCAGAGTGGGACAACTCCTCTGGCCCTCCCAGTGCCTGGGCTGCTCTCTAGGGCTGGCAAAGGCAGAAAATCTGCCTCCATCTCTAGCACTGAGCTGTTTCCTCACCTCCAGCGAGGACCAAACCCTTCTGCCTCATTTTCCCCACCTCCTACAGCAGCTCAGCAGTGCTTTGAAGTGTCTCACAGTGAAACTCATACCACATGTAAGACCTAAGTACCATTGCAATGTAATTATAATAATTTCCTTTATTAAATGTGGCTTCTTCTTCTTCTTCTCCTCAGAGACCTTTCCCTGCTGGCTCGCAGGAGGTGGAGCACGGCAAGAGGAGCCCTGCTCACGCCACTGCTGCTCCAGGCCACGTCACTGGACTCACACCACCCTCCTGCACCATATTTCTTTCGGGGATGCAACACAAAGAGCGTGGGAAGCACGGAGGGACCGGGCCCTTGATGTGCAGCGCTCAGACAAATCCCGTCGCGCTCGCTCCTTCTCCCTTGCCTCTGCCTCTTTGTAGTCGTGACCTCTCCCTGGCGAGGCCAATCTTCTCGATGGCATTTCGGGGCTGACCAGGGCACTGAATGGGGAATTAGCCAGAACACAGCCTCCTTTGTTGAAACACTTCTTCTAATGTATGTAAACGGGGCAGGTTGCTGCTCCAGCCCTGCGCCCACCAGCAGGTAGGGACCTGCCCCCAGGGGCAGAAGGCAGAGCCTGGCCAAGCCCGCCTTCCTGGGTGAAACACAAGCTGCATTCCTCCTTCCCAGCCTTCCCAGCAGAGAAACACGAGCGCCTCAGGCAGAGCCATCCAACATGTGATATTTCACAGGACAAGAATGCGCTTCATCCTCTCTAGGGCAGGGTTTTCATGCCATCTCCTCTTGCTGACAGATCACTGCCCCTCAGCTGGCTTAGGGGTCTGGGACAGGACACAACACCCCACGGTGCAAGCTGGCAGTGCCTTCAGACCCCAGCTGAGCCTGCTCCTTGTCCTTGCTCTCCTGAGACTCTTTTGTCTTTTACCTCTGGTGTGGACTCACCCACAGTCCTGGATGACAGTGGGTTGGCAACCTTCACAAGAAGGTGACAGATCATTATCTTGTCATGCTTTGGGGCACTAAAGTGAGGTTTGGGTACCTCCTGGTGTCTGAGGTGCAAGGTAAAATACTCCTTCCAGACACAGACTGCTCCTATCAGGTCCAGGCTGGAGCTTCACAGGCCCTGGAGCAGGGAATTTGGGCCCCCAGTCACAGAACTGCCACTTGAAGCCCAGGACTTGTCTCATGTTTTGGTCCATGTAGTCAATAAACAGAAAAAAATCAAGGTTTGGCTGAGGGACACACAAATCTTTCAAGCTCACATGTGGGGAGCTCCAAGACAGACACCAGACCTTCCCAGCACAGTGTTTTAGAGACTGAGAGTCTGTCCTGTGGCAGGGTGCAGCTGAGTGGAGTCACCAGAGGAAAGGCAAGGTGGGAGTTTGTTCTACACGTCCCCATTTCATGGTACAGCACTGTAGTTTTGCTCTCTTAGCAAACACCAGGGCTAGCAGGCAACAAAGACAGCAAAGAGAAGAAAAAGGAAGAGGAGGAGACAGAGGGGGAGTAGGATCAGAGGTTAAGGGGCACCCAGAGCCTCACAGAAAATACTTTGCTTTTGATCTTGTCCTTGATCATGAAGGTCCATCCCACTTTTGCACAGTCACAGGTCATATCATGGCTTGTTTTCTCAACAAAAAGAAATACAACACCAGAAACTGGCAGATATTGGCTCTCACGCACAAACCTGAGCAAGGGTCACATTTTCAAAGAGGTCAGTGTCTATTCTGTCCTCTCTATTCTGTCTCAAGGGCACAAGAGAGCCCAGAAGGTCTGGGGTTTGTCTGCAGCTCTGCTTTCTGTGCGAATGTGGATGAGCAGTTTAGGATCCAGCTCCTTCCACCATGCCCCAGGCTGGCAAGTTTTTAAGCAAATTGGACAAAGAAGGAGAGATTGCAAGGAACCAGTTTTTCTACAAGGCTTCTGAAGGTTTATGTTGGGAAGAACAGAGAGAGAAAAAAAGACCTTTTAAGTGTGTCCATTCAGAGTAAGAATCAATCTGCAGGTCCATGTCCTGTTAAGTATCAGAGAAACATACACACCAGAGACCTCTTAAAAGGCCTTGGCCATCAGAGAACCCATCAGAACTTAATCAGAACTCATACTTTCTTCAGCACCAAAGTCAATCGACATCAAGACACAGACTCATGGTAAATCAAGCATCCTAGCTGCAATGCTCACAGGAATATGGGGATTTTCCTTCCCTTTCTTTTGGATAAGGTACAAGAAATAAAAAGCTCGTTTTCAAACCCTACAAATTTGAGGTGAGCAGCTGTTCACGAGTGAAAGACCCAGAGCTAATTACCAAGCTCATCCAGCAACCTCCTCATGAGACTTGTAGGATGATTCAGGTTGGAATGGGCCTCGGGGAAGGTCTGCAGCCCAAACCCCTGCTCCAAGCAAGGTCAGCTATGAATTCACACCAGCTTGCCCAGGGCTTGATCCAGCTGAGCCACAGAAGTCTCCGAGGATGGAGACTGAGCAGCCCCTCTGGGCAGAGCTTCTCCTGCAGGTGCCTAAATTGTGGTGTCAGGGACAAGGAGGGACCGCTCGGTGGCCAGGGAAGCACAGAAATGTCACAGTCAAGGAGCACCAGCTGATCTCCCTCTCGGAGTTCCTCTTCTTTTCAACACCTATGAACACCAGCAGGACCAACAGCTTCGGCAAAGCCCAGAGTAAA
Organism: Rhipidura dahli; assembly: GCA_013399225.1. Lineage (NCBI taxonomy): Eukaryota > Metazoa > Chordata > Aves > Passeriformes > Rhipiduridae > Rhipidura > Rhipidura dahli. Next base: position 355,779 of record VXAC01005709.1, read on the forward strand.
TCCCACATTGACTAAAAACACCTCTGCAAAACCAAGTTCTCCAGGGAAAGCACAGAGCACAGCCTCTTCCCCTGCAGCTGCATTAGGAAAAATCCACCCAAATGCCTGCCCACGGTGATCTCAAGCCCTAAATTTAAACTAGGAAATCAGCTGTCATTGGGAAAGAAACCTGGGTATTTTCAGCCACCGGAGAGGAGGATTCCTGGCATAGCCTGGGGCTGCTCCGCGGCAATCGCAGCGCTGGGCTGCCTTTTGTGGGCAGGAAGGTCGGGGCTGCCCCGGGGAGCGGAGGAGCTCGGGCAGGTTCAGCGCAGCCCACGCCGAGACCAGCTTCACATCCCGTCACACAGCCGAGCCATGGAAAGCTTTCGGCAAAGCCCAAATGCACCTGAACAGTGGTTATTAGGTCCAGAAAGAGCCAGTCCCTGGCTGCTGCTGCTGGGAAACTGCTGGGTAAGTCCAGAAATGCAAGTGTGTGAGGTTGCAGCCCAGCACAGACGGGGGCTGGTCTCTGTTAGCCCCGCTCAGGTATTTTTGCATAATATTTCCTACCTTACAGATACATTTACATTCTTATCCCCTGCTTTCCAGCAAGACTAGGGCCCATTTCCAACAACCCCACCTTATGCAGTAGGCTACAGACAGCAGGAATTGAGTAGCTTAGATCCTGATCCAATGCAGAAAAAGCTGTGACCACACTGTCATTGTATCCCTGGCTGTCTCAAAGCACTTTCTGAAACCAGAGGGGAGGTTCAGCTCTGCCCCAACATGGGAGCAAGCCCAGCCAGGTGCTAAAATTTTGATAGGATTAGGAAAAGAAGGTGGTTTGGTACAAGCAGCAACTTCTTCCTGCGGAGATAAAAGTTCAACACAGAACTGCACTGGTGGGATGGAATCAGTGCTGATCTTCACTCCTGTTTTATTCATGGCCTCATTTCCCTCTGCCAGAGGCAGGGATGAAGACCCATCCATAGGATTATTCTTGTTAATGAGTGAACAGGAAGGAGCCCAGAATGACTCAGTTTTCAGACCGAGTTTTGGGGACTGATGCTCAAAATACCTCCCAATTTACCGGTGAACTGAACCTGTGACAGCTGGGACATGTTGCTTAGACTTCGTTTTCATGTCAGCTCCTGAGCTGTCACTGTCAGAGCACAGGCACATCTCGGTGAGACCAGAGCAGGGTGACAAGCACAACACTGCTGCTGTGTGTCTTCGTATCATTACCCCTGACTGCAACTCTCCACTCCCTTCCTGCACACAAAAACACGGCCCTGGTGACAGCTACCTCAGCTCCAGGCATCTGAGTCAGCTCAGCATTCTGCACTTGCTCTGGGCTGTGTCACAAGGCCCTTCTTCCCACCGGTGTTGGGGAAGTACCTGGGGTACAGTGTCTGATTGAGGTGTTTTTACCTCAGCAATGCACACCTGGATGGTTACCAATCCCGTTTTTGTGTCCATCATCTCCCAGCTCCTCTCTCCCTCATTCCCTGGGCTGCTGGGGATTCTTCCTCTGTGCAATAAGAACTGTGATGTTCACAGCCAGGGGGCTTAATACTGAAATCATAGAATCACAGAATCATTGAAGAATTTAGGTTGGAAGGGACATTAATGATCATCCAACTCCACCCCTGCCATGGGCAGGGACACCTTCCACTGTCCCAGGCTGCTCCCAGCCCCAGTGTCCAGCCTGGCCTTGGGCACTGCCAGGGATCCAGGGGCAGCCACAGCTGCTCTGGCCACCCTGGGCCAGGGCCTGCCCGCCCTCCCAGACAGCAATTCCTGCCCAATATCCCATCTGGCCCTGCCCTCTGGCACTGGGAAGCCATTCCCTGGCTCCTGTCCCTGCAGCCCTTGGCCCCAGTCCCTCTGCAGCTCTCCTGGAGCCCCTTCAGGCCCTGCCAGGGGCTCTGAGCTCTCCCTGGAGCCTTCTCTTGTGCAGCTCAACAGCCCCAGCTGTGCCAGCTTTTAAAGTGCAGACTCCACTTCTCCCCTTTCCCTCTGTTTGAGACATTTCCCCTCCCTCCCCTTGACCCACCACTGCCTCTGTCCCCTCCCAGAGCTCCTACTCCAGAGCACCACAAGCCCATTAATTTGGCTTCCTGCCCTTAGGTGGAACTCAGCCATCTGTGACCCTTCGTAGCCAGTTTTCCTCTACCATCCCTCCCAGCTTAAAATCTAATTTCTTGGTGATGCCTCAGACTTTGTCACGGTGCCCCCAAGCCCCATCCAAAGCCTCCCAAGGTCTCCCTCCCCACCAGCCCCACACTCCTGGAGGCAGAGGAAGCCAAACTGCACAGACAAGCCCTGGCTGGCAGCGATGCCAAGGAACTTGGAGATTTTCCTGCTGGAGCACCTATGGAAAATGAACAGCTTATTTTTTCCTCCGTGTGTTCCCATTTATTCATGCTGAACACTCCCCTGTGTTTCCTGTCTCGGCAGAAGCTATGTTTGGTGTATCCAAACCCTCTTAAAAAAGCCACAAGACAGTCATATCCCATCAGGGTAGCTGCCCCTGGATGTTTTATGGGATCACAGCATCAAACAGGTTATATTTGTACTGTTTTCACCAAAAATAATCCTCCCCACTCTCCAAAAAGGCATTTCAAGGACAATATTTGTAAATAATTAAAATAATTATTTAGATCATTGTAGAATTTCTTGAGGACCAATAGTTCTGCTATCAACAGAAACAATCAGATCCCAGAAACTATTTAGAAAACCTTGCCTTCAGTAAACGAATCCCAGAACACTCAAGAAGTCACATCCACCTGCTATCAGAAGCCACACACCTCTGTAAGCACTTGTGTATATAACATTTTAAAACCCCCCCAGAGTTTCTAGTACTAAATGTAGCATTTTTTAGTGCCACTAAGCGCTCTAAAAAATATCTTTTTACGTATTTAAGAACTTTAAAGTGTCTTTGGGGAAGGTATAATCCATTTTGGAAAGTTTGCTCCACATTTATAAATGTGCTGATAAAGCCACTGCTGTTGTTCCAAAGGAACTGTCACTTCCCCAGAGGGATGCAGAAAGTGTTTCTGTACTAAAAAAGTTGTGGATGCAGCATCCTGTCCATACTTAACACACATGAAATGCCTCATTTTTAAAGGTTAGAGCTGGATGGTTTTTGCAACCCCTTTCTATCACATCTTAATTATTTTTTTCTTCCAACAAAACAGAAATATTGTTATTTTCTCTTGATTTCTTGAAACAAGGACACTTCATGCATCATTTGGCAGCCCTGTGCAAGCGGTTTGTACTTGAATTTCCAGAAACACAGCGTGTTATTTACATTGCCAATTGCAACACTTCTTTCTGTGTAAAAGCTCCCTTAGATTTCACCAATCTTTGCCTTTTCTTTTTTTTTTTTTTTTTTTTTTTTTTTTAAAACAAAACCCCACGGAAAGAGAA
>VXAC01005709.1:359208-390425 GCA_013399225.1 Rhipidura dahli
TAAACAGACCCCGAAGGCAAGAAGAACACTGCAGGGAAGGAGAATAGCTCCGGTACTCTTAGAGCTGGAGGCCAAACACAAATTCCACACTCTCTGCCGGCTTAGGTTGATAAATTTGCTGGGATTTCAAGGCTCAGCCCCAAAATTTCATCTTCCCAGGGAGAGAGTGTTGATGCACAAGATACATCTGTCTCTTCATACGCTGTTTTTCCAGGGGAATGTGCTGATTACCCCTCAGCTGTTCAAAAATGCACTTCCCACTGCTGTCCTGCGCCCTTGTGGGTTCTCCAAGGCTGGGAAGGAGAACTGGCAGAGGTTGAGGAGCAGAAGGGGGGTGAGCTGCAGTGATGGAGCCACGCCAGTGCTCCAACACCAAAGCCACAGAGCCCAAATTGCCGCCTGCTCCCACTCAACGCAGCCCCTCCGGTGCCTGCCACTGCTCTCATCCCAGCAGCCTGCCTCACCATCCACCCCTTTCCAACAGGAGCCACAGATTTAGGGAGACATTAACCCTGGAAACCCCCACTGGAGTCTGCAAATGTCCCTGATCATTTCTCTTCAAGCCAGCCAGATGTTACTGAATGGGAAACGCTACGTGAGCTGATATTCTGCACTTACGAAATTTTAGAAACCAAAACAAGAGCTTGCAGCAAACCAACCCCACTGGAATAATAAGTAGAAAAGAAAAAAAAATTAGGGGAAAAGAAAAAAAAAAAGGAAGAAGAAAAAATTAAATCCTGGAATGTATAGTTGCAGAAATAAGACACAAAACCAGAAAAAAACCTTCAGAATGCTCATTTTTAATTCTAGAATTTCATGTTTCCAAAAGACATGGCTCAATCCCACATTCCCACCTCTGCAGAGGGGAGTGGAGAAGCTGAAGGCATTTAGCAGACATTTGCATCTATATTCTGCAAGTGGCAGATGCAGAGGAAGAGATTCATTTCCCCTAACATAAGCCATCTAAAAATTAAAAGGCTGATAGTCATCTTGGATTCTTTTAAAACCCAGATTAAAATAGCTGCTATGTGCAGGTCTGCCCTGCTCTCTCCCCAGAGATTACAGAAAGCACTCAAGTGCCAAACTTAAATAAGGGGCTGAAATTAAATCAGAGGTATCCCACCCTCGGCACAGCTCCTGAATGCATGTCCTTGTATCCAAAGCGCACTGGAATCCCTGGAAAAAACACATCTGTAACCCTGGAAGGGTGTCACAGCCCTCTGCTGCTGCTCGGGGAGTCGGTGCAGGTCAGGATGACCTGAGGTGCTGTGTCAGCCCCCCAGAGCACCCTGCCCTGCACCCAGCACCCTTCAGGACAGCACACCCCTGTGCAGTGGCTCAGGTTCCAGTGGAAAGGCACAAGTGGAAGCAAAGAAGGTGCTTGTGCTCCCAGCCTCTCTGCTGAGACTGCTGAGTGCTTGGGGTATTTTTACTGTCAGATAGCCCGAGCCCTACCAGAGCAGCATCACTCTGAAAGCCTTGGAATGAGCATTTCTGCAGTGCAAAGGCAGGAACTGCAGCAAAATCCTCAAAAAGGGTCTAACAGGGGGAAGAAAAAGAAAGCAAAAAGAGTTTAAGCTTGTCCGTGGCCTCCATTTTTCACTGCGCTGCCCCAACGATGCCAGCAAGTGAACATGTGTGCACTCACAGGACCAGAAAGGAACAGAGCTGCCCAAACCAGGGGAACAGAGCTGCCCAAACCAGGGGAACAGAGCTGCCCAAACCAGCTCCTCCTCCTCCTGAGCAGCACCCCACAGGACCCCCACGCTGGCAGCTGGGTGCCCGAGGCCAGGGCTGTCCCTGGAGCATCCCCGGGGCCGTGGTGCGGCAGCGCGGGTGCTCCGGAGTGGAAGAACAGCAGGACAAACCCCCAGCTGCCCAAAAGGCACCACCAGGAGACTCCTGGAGATCCAAGGCAGGGGAAGGAGAAGTCCTGGAAAGGAGCCCCCACTTCTGTTGCTGGAGTCTTGCACTGCAAACCCAACACGGGGCTCGTGATCGGGGGCTTTGCCTTTTATCGGCGCGTTTTGGGCATCCAGCTGTCAGGGGAAGGTGCAGAGTGGGAGCACGGAGGGGACCATGCTCATCTGCTTGTGTTCTTTCCATTTATATACAAATATATGGGGGGGGTTGGGTGTTTTTTTGTTGTTGCTGTTTTGGGGTGGGTTTTTTGGGTTTTTTATTTGTTTGTTTGTGGGGTATTTTTTATGTGGCAGATGCTGCTTTTCCAGATCCGCACAAGGGTTGTTTTTTTTTTTTTTTTCTTTTTGCCTTTTTTTTTTTTTTTTTTTTTTTTTTTTTTTTTTTTAAACACATTCCTTTGAGAAACAAAGGTTCGACGCAAAACGCTGCCCCGATGAAATGTGGAAAGAGCCCGGTCTGGCTGCTGGTGAGTGCTGCTATTCATCTGACTAAGCAGCATTTGACATTTGGGCTTGGTGGGTCTCAAGTTTCCCTCTAGTAAGATATGGGCTGACTCCGCCGCAGCCAATCTCGGTCGGAGGCTGCGGATGGTGCCGGAGGGAGGAAGGGAGGGAGGCATGAGCACATCCCAGACGGCACAGCACCCACGGGCTGCGTAAGCGCGGCGCTGCGAGCCTGACCTCAGCTGCACCAGATCCGTGGCACCACTGCCCGGTCCTCCTGGACCTGCTGGGGATGCTGCTGAACTGCAAATTCATCCCTTTTCTTTTCTTTTTTTTTTTTTTTTTTTTTTTTTTTTTTTTTTTTTTTTTTTTTTTTTTTTCATTTTACATTTCTTAATGGCTTGCATTCTGTTTTGCTTCTCTTCCCCCAGTTAGGAGAGTTTTGTATTTCCTGTTGCCCGCGTGGTTTATCTTCTGTTGTAATCGGAGGCAAGTGGAAGCTGTTTTACAAGAGCAGCGTCGAATTTCCCAACCCAGGTTTGAGCTTGGTGCAATATAGCCAGCAGCATAAAGGGAAATCCTTGCTGTCAGCCAGTGTTTCAGAATAAATCCAGTCAAACTGAAATCACACCAGAGCGCTGGCTGCGTGTTGCAAGGAGGCTGTGAGCTGAATCCACAACTCAGACATGGCCTCCCAGAAGGAGAGAGTCCAAGCCAGACAACAATACCACAGTGCAGTCTTCTGAGAGGTGTAATCCACAGAAAATCCCACTCTGGGTGGATGTGCCACTGCCCACTGTGTCACTGAGCCAGCTGAAATGTTTGCCTTTGATGAGTAAAGCATCAAGCATGATTTGGTAGAGACACTCCGTGGTACTGGGAAGATCTATAACATCCTTTAATCTTTAGATTTCTCTTTGTCTTCTGTCCTCCTCCTCCCCACCCCAAGATTTTGCTTTAACTACAAGCAAGGACAAAAAGAGGGGAGCTGCAGCATAAATGACATGAATACCAAAATAAATGCCATTTATAGGTAAGGGTTCTTTCAGCATTACCACTTCCTGATGCAAGTACTAAACTCCTTGTCTACAAAACTTAAAACAGGCTTGTACAACACAGTTTTTCAGTGAGTAAAAATCCCTTATCACCTTATTTTGCACCAGACCTCCCAGGACTGTTACTTGCAATATTGCCACCGAGTCTCCCAGCTCCCAACAGCATTGTCCCTGAAGACCCCACTTGTCACCCTTATTTCCACTTCTTGAGGCCTCCTATTAGTGGAAGTGAAATTTGCAGAATTTGTTGCATAACTTGTTCAAAAGGAGTTAGGAACAAACATAAATACATGTCTTGGATGCCAATGAGCTTCTGTGAACCCTGGAGTCCCAACAGGCACCACTCACTCCAATAGCTGTCTAAGAACTTGACTCCAGTCCCACTGAGTGCAGAAAAAAAATTAACTCCAGACCACAAGTGCTGTAGAACACTGTAAAGCCATGGCTTATAAACTTTATTTGCCAGGCATCCCCGTCCCTCGCCTTCAGGAGATGGATGGCCTCATCCAAGGATGGTTTTCTGCATGGTCCCTGGCTGCCCAAGACCTCGGGAAGCTCAGCCTGACTTGGAGCCATCTCTCTGTTGGAGGAGATGCTGGAGCCCTCCTGCACAGGGTCTCAGGCCACCAGGTCAGTGATCAGCCACGTGGTGTGACTGCAGGGACGCACAGGTCTCATGTGTGCTGCACCTTCTGGCAGCCCATGCAAGATGTGGCATGTTCCTCAGCTCAAAGCACACCCAAGATACTCATCTGCTCTGCAAATACAGCTGGGCCTTTTCAGAGGCAGCCTGGAGAGTGATAATGTGGACAAACACAGATGTGGACAGCCTCCCCTCAGGTGCCCACATGAACAGCCCTGCTCGAGCAGCCACACAGACAATTCGGGGCATCTTGAGGGATAAAACTGAGGTGTCACCTCTCCCAGGTCACCCCAGAGAATCTCTGCCAGGTGTGACAACAGTTCAGTGCACTCCTGCTGCCCTGCTAGGGTGAGGGCAGCATCCCCAGGGCACTGAGCCTGGAGCAGCACGCTCCACCCCATCCCTCCAGCCTGCAGACCTCAGCTCAGGCAAGCACAGGAGCTGTGGGAGGAACAGAGCAGGTAGAACCAGTGCTTCCCACCTGCCAGGGAGCTTGCTGCTGAGCTAGACCAGGGGCACAGTCCAAAACAAACAGCAGGAGAAACCACTTCTCCGAGGAACAGCTTGTCCATGCTGCTGAAACCTCGAGGGCATTACAGCAAAGCAGCCCCATCCTGGCAGGCACCTCTGCTGCTGTGCACACTCAAGGGCTTGAAGCACACCTGGAAAATGGGATAAAGAGGTCAAACCCAGGAGAAGGGCCTGCCTTATGCCACAGGCTGACCCTGAGTTCCTCATGTTTGCTCTGATTGTCTTCAGTACTCACACACGGGGAGGAGGGACTGACACAGATCCGGCTCTGAGCACTGACAGTGATGTAACTCTGCGTCTCACAAGGAAAAAGAATCCAGGTTTTTCTCTCCCTGTTCCTCTGGAAGGTTACAGGCCACACTGTTAATGGTTTCTTGTCTGTCCTACAGGAAGATGAGCAGGCTTATCCCTGTCCCATAGGGAAGCTCTAGGCTGGAAGGGTTTTCTTCAAGCAGTTTCTTCCATCTCTGACACCTACCTGGAGGGCAGGAAGAACAGGGTGCTCAGCTTAAACTGCCCTTTAAAATCACATCTAATTTTCCTTATTCTAGCACTGAGCTGCACAGATGCCACACAGCCTTAGGGCTGAAACTGGAGGAGTCTCACCACACTCAGCAGCTACGTTCACACAGGTGTGTAATTGTGCAACAGTAGTTGCAGAAACTTCTATCATTCAGGCATCAAGACCTGAAATGGAAGGAGAGAGACCTCTTCTGCTTCTTCCCAGCACAAGGAGAGCTTGGAGAACACCACCAAGAAGCCTGCAAAAGCCAGTGATGCCTCAGCTCAGACCACACGGCCACCAAGCCATCAGTGCCCTGCACACACCTGCAACAGGCAGCTGCTTAAGTTCCATAAAACATTCCTGGAAATACTGTTGCCATCAGTAGAATGTTACATTCCCTGTGAAGAGTCCTTCCTTTGTTTTCCTATCTCCAAACTCTCTGGGTTGAAAGGGGCACAGGCAGCTCCAGTTACAAGTTTACTAGCAGATTAACAAAAACCTTGATGAACTTCATCATATTTCTGGTGGTTGATGTCCTAAAGGATTTTATTTATGTGAAATCCATGCTTTAAACAGCTGATAGTCACTTTAAAACATGTCAAACTGACCTGTTGTGGCCTCAGCGGAGATCACAAATCATAAACTTACGTAAAAATTAAAACTTCCCCGAGGACAAACAACAGACTGTAAAAGGCACTCGTTCAGCAACTGCTGAGAACACTCATTTCCTAATCGGGCCCTGTGGATGCAGCACACACCAACTTAACCTTATTTTCCCTGCTCTGGGACTCAGACTATGTGCTCACACAGCTCTTGTGCTCCTCCAGAGCCCCCGTGGTGCTCAGGTGCCAGGGATTTCAGGGATGAACCAAACACAGAACAGTGAAGAGCTACAGGAGCTACACAGAACCCCAAACCTGCCTGGCACAGCCCCAGCCCCGTTCCTGGGGGATGAGGAACCTGGGCACTGAGCAGCCCTTCTGGCAGCCTGGAACCCTCCCCCAGGTGCAGATCAGGAGCTGCTTCAGCTGTGGATGGTGCAGGTGACCGGCTGGAGTGACAGGGCTTGAGTCACACCACGGGGCTCCCCACCTGCAGCCTGGCACTGGCCAAGGCCAACAGGAGAGCTCAGCTGCTCAGAGCAGTTTGGGAAAGGGCCATGCAGCCAGGCTGGTGCTGGAATAAGCTCAGGGGTTGAGGTGGAACGTGAAATCAGGGCCATGAACTTGAAAGTCAGGTTTTGGCTCATTATTTACAGCCTAGCAGATTCTGACATGCATTGCATGCAGTGTGCTACAGCTTTGTACCAGGCATTTGGTACCTCCCTGATGCCCCATCCCTGGAAACATCCAAGGCCAGGCTGGATGGGGCTCTGACCAACCTGATCCAGTGGGAGGTGTCCCAGCTCATTGCAGGGGGTTGGACTGGTGTCCTTTAAAAGTCTCTGCCAGCCCAAACCGTTCTGTGATTCTGTGGTCTGTCCCAGCTCTCTCAGTGGTAAATAATGGCTTGACAAGGCATCTCACACAGGGGAGGCATCTCAGAATTTTAATGTGCTTCATTCCACAGAAGAACAATTTTCTAAAGTTCAGATTTTACCCATCCTAATAGCTCTGCTCCCAGATTCTATCCAGCACTTGAGGCAAAAACAACCTACTGACTTTAGCTCAAACTTTGCACAGGGGAGTCATGTTCAGGGGAGCACGAGGAAGTGGGATCGTGGGGAGGGTGGGTACCCAGCCTTGGGCTGCCTGTGCTGTGCCTTACTTCCAAATGTCTCTTGTACTTGTGCAGCATGTTCCTCAGGTCCATGGATGGGACACAGAAATGTGGTCCAGTGGAAGGTGTCCCTGCCCATGGAACAAGGGACAAGTGGAACAAGGTGGGCTTCAGGGTCCCTTCCTGCCCCACACATTCCCTGATTCTATCAAAGGGAACACTGCAGTGTCAAACCAAATCAAAGAATCTCCTGATACACAAAAACATGGCTCCTGCTCTCTCTGAGAAGCAGGCTGAGGGATGAGAGTGAGCTCACTGCACCTTCAGTAACCTCATGGAGAGGCCCATTCCAGCAGCATCCTGGAGGTTTGGCTGCCTCCAAACCTTGTGCCAAATAATTGCACCAGTGCCCAAACTGATGCCTTAGATTTTAACTTTTCTATTTTCCAAGCCCTGCAGTGCCCAGTGTGTAACTCTGGAGTTGCCTGTTCCCTGTTCAGTGCTGCTCTCTGTGCTGGGCACACACAACAAAGCCTCTCCGGGGCTGCTCTCCAAGGACACCCAGCCCAAACTGGGCCCAAAAAGCATCAACCAAAGAGCCTCTGAGAGGGGGGCAAGCTGAGGGGAATCACATCATTAACTGCAGCTTTAATTGGAGAATGAACCCTGAGATGCAAATGAACCAAAGCTAGAAAAGTGGGAAGAACTCGTGGCCTCTCAGGGTCCATCTCGGGGCCCATCTGGGCAGCACCTCTGGCTCCCCAGGGGTACCTTTGGAGGCCTTTCCAATAAATCCCCACCTTTATTCCCTTACTCCTCTCTGGGCTCTGTTTCTAGGAGGCCTCTAAAGGCATCAAAACCACACTGTGAACAAGTCTCTGTACAGTTATTGCCCCAAGCTGCTTATCCTCCATCCCACGTGCAGGCATGGGAGTCACTGACACTCCCAGGGGAGTCACACTGAAATCCTCCTCTGGAGCCAGTGATTTAGACTGGAATTACACAGGTGGTAGCAACATACCACAAATTCCTTGGGTTTGGTTGGTTCTCAAGTCATTCTCAGGGAATCTATTTTTAGGCCTGCAACTGCATTTTTCCATGGCACTCCATGACCCTTCCTCCCACCCCGGTGCTGGGCAGAGCAGGAAGAGGCTGAAGACAGAGACCAGCCCTCAAACAACCAAGAGCTGAGCAAGGGGCACACCTGCCTTGCAGTACAAGAGTCATGGGTCTCCACTCCAGTGTCTGGAGCTGTTCTGAGAGAAAACAGCAGCACAGAGCCCTGGAGCACACACTTCTGCCCAGAGCACCAGGACTCAGGGTTCCCAACGTCCAAAGCATAATTCCACAGGTGGTGACAGAGGCAGGACACCCTGGTGAAGGCACACAGCACCTGAACCTCGCCCATTCTTTAGGGACAGCATTAATTAATAAATACCAGTGTTTGTGTAGCTGCATCCAATACCTGCCACAGTGAGTTCTCATATCCATACCTGCCCTTTCCCTCAACTTCAACCTACTCCATACTCTACTCAGCCTACTCCATGTTCTACCTCCTTACAATCTCTCCTGGATCTTACTTGCAGACTGGCACTTGCCACTGTTAGAGAAGTAGTCATAAGTGTTCTACTTTTTGCTCACTACAACCTCACAACTTTTTTCTCCAAATTAGTAATACTTGTTACCATTCTAGCAATTGCAGATTCACTGAATCTCACAGTTTTATTATTATTTTCAAGGTCATTTAGAAATTTCTGGAGTCCGGTGAATGTACTTTTATTAAAAAGAGCACATCTTTAGTTTTTTACAGGTGGGAAACTTTAGCCTGGTGTCAGAAGAGCCTCCTGAAAAAGAGTTGTTTCATGCTCAATCCAACGTGTTCCAGAAAATATAACTTCTCGATGCCCTGCCCTCTCTTAAGTTTTCCCTCCCTTGTTTAAATTATGTTGTCTTCTGCTTCACACTCTAGATTTTGCAAATCCCTTTTCAAGACCTGAAAAATCTCTATTTATATATAACCACAGCAGAGGGGAAAAACGTTGTAGCATAAAATACTCTTACAAGGAAAACAAAAAAAGCCCAACAGTTGTATCATGTGCATCTTGTACTAGAGCTAAATGTTTATAAAGAGGGATTAACTTTTTTTCCCTCCCTGGCAACAGCTATAATAAACACACTGCTAGAGAAAATATGTGAAGAAGAAGACATGCAACTCAGTACTGAGGAAACGTTTGGATATAGCACAGAACTGCAGAGGAACCTGCAGAACAACTTAACACCATAAAAATTCTGAGCTTCCAGCTTGCTGTCAGTGCTCAGATCTCTCAAAGTAAAACTTGGGTGAGTTTTCCTCTGAGATGTGGTCAGATGGTGCTTACAAGCTCCACTAACTGATTAGTTAATAACAGGAATGAAAAACATTTCATAGGTTAACAGAGGTTATCAGGCAGCAACACAGAAATGAGGGCACAAAGCCTTTCCCCTCCTCCTGCTTCCTGCAACCCCACAGCTCAGGTTTGTGCTTACAGACACTTACTTTGTTCTTTTTTGTTGTTGTTGTTGTTATTCTGAGTACCCTGGTGCTAATGGGGAGGACCTGGTGTGATGTCTGTGCTTGGGACAGCAAGGAATTTGGTGTGCCTGGCTCTTGGTGTCCAGGCTGAGCATCACAACCTCTCCAGACTGACAGGTTCACTGCCAGGGCTTGCTGCCTTCAGCTTCTGTGCAACAGCTCCCTGTCTCACAGATTTTCACAGAGATCAAAGCCCTGCTTTCACAATCACTAATGCCACATTTGGGCAATTCCTGATCTCACAGAAAACACATCTAGCCCAGGTAGGGTGTGAACACACAGACCTGCTTCTGCTGAGCATGACCACCAGAGGGAAAACAATAGCTGCTCTGGTTTAATACCTGGCAGGAGGAGTCTGCTGATGATTTCAAATAGCTGTGAATTAGCAGCCTGAGATTACACCTGATCTGCCCTGCAAATCCTATGGCTCCAGCATTTTGACCAAGCATCACTAGCTCTACAGCTGGACTTGTTCTCAAAGAGCACTCTCAAATAAGTCCAAAAACGTCACTGTTTGATCTTAACTCACTTCCATGGGAAATACTTATCCAGTATAAAACTAAAACCAATAACCACATGTGTAATTCAAGCTTAACTCATGCTCCAACCCACCTGCTGAATTCAGTTTTTCATGCAAATGTACAAAAGTCAGCAAAGACATGGCCAGCACTAGGTTCCTTGTAGCTGTTTCCAGAAGAGGGGAAGTGCATCCCCGTTACTAAACCCTTAGCTCTGAGCTCTCAGAAGGATTAATTTCCCCTCTGATCCCCCTCAGCATTCCCCTGCAGCATCCCAGTCGGACAGCACAGACTTTGGCAGGTGGAGAAGCCAGACAGAGCCCTGCCCAGCTTAACAGCATCACACCAGATGGAAAACGTCTGGATTTACAGACAGAGGAAGAGCTTAATAGAAATACTCTCACGATGAGGTGAGACTTCCATGAAAATGTGCACTTTAGGAGCTTCAAGATGTAGGGGTTTTTTTTATACATAGAATGCTACACAATATCCATCCCACCCTCATTACTGGAGCTGCACTAGCAGTGTAATGGAACTGCTTGTAACTAATCCAGAAAGGAACGCGACAGGTAAGTCCATCTCTGTCAGGCCCCTGTACCTCCTCCCTCTCTCTCACATACAGTTGTTTAGGTTTAAGGTTTAATAGCTTTCCTTCTGGACCAAGGAACCACAGGATCTGTTCTCTTCATCTCCTGCCAGGCACAGCACTGCAGTCATCATCCCCTCACACTGCAGCTGGGACCCACTGACGCTTTCCAACGCCCGTGGAGTCCAGCAGCACCAAACACTCTGCTGAGCTGCAGAGCAGCACAGGCGCGTCGGTGTCGTGGCAGCTGCCTGTTTAAACACCATGAAAGGAGTAACGAGGCCTGAATTTTCAAGTGTTTCAGCTTCGAGGTTTAATCTATCAAGCACTTGCGGGAAATGCTGTGCTACTGCGAGCAGTACAGATGCCTCTGCGGGGCTGGGACAGCTGCAGGGTGTTTAAAACGCTCCACCCAGTGGCAGAAAGCTACACCTGCCTGCAGGAGTAAATCCTGCACAGCTTTACACGGGAAATAAATCCCACGGATGCTTTCTACTCCCACACGTTAAAAAAAAAAAAAAAAAAAAATTAAAATTTTCATTATGCTGCATAATAAAGACTATTCACATAAAGAATACAACTGAGCCCAAAAAGGTAAAAAAAAAAGAATTCACATCGTACATTCAAAGTGTGTGATTATCCCTCTAAAATCTAACACATTTCTTATCTCCTTCTCTTTCCAGGACACTTAAATTCTCCTAATCCCAACTGCTCTCAGCAGAGATGCCTTAATTTCCCAGAGGCAGAAGCACAGTTCTATCATTGTTATATCCAGGAAATCAGAGAACATAGTTGGGAATTAGTACAAGGATCAGGTATTACTGTTGTTATTCTGTAATAAATGATAGGGCTTGCTAGCAAAGACCAGCTCAGTCCAAAGCCTAAAGGCTCAGCACCCCTATGTATTCTGGAAGATTGGCTCAGGAATCAAGTATCAATGCTTGTGCTTATCTTTAATAATAACTCAGAAAGAAAAAGCCAGTATTTTGAATCCCTGCCCATGGCAGTGGGGTAGGAAGTAGATGATCTTTAATGTCCCTTCCAGCCCAAAGTGTTCTGTGATTCTGTGATTCTGTGATTCTATATTCTGAAGCACAGCAAACTGTGTTCGTGCACGGTCTAGCACAGGACCTGGGAATGCCACACTCTAGGCTTAGAAGTGAAATCAGGAAGTAGAGAAGAGGAATGCAGAGTGATTGTCAACGGTCTCAAACATTCAACAGTTCAATTGTCACAAAGCAGGTTTAGATGGCATATTGGGCAGGAATTGCTGTCTGGGAGGGTGGGCAGGCCCTGGCCCAGGGTGGCCAGAGCAGCTGTGGCTGCCCCTGGATCCCTGGCAGTGCCCAAGGCCAGGCTGGAACAATCTTGTCTAGTGGAAGGTGTCCCTGCCCATGGCTGGCGGTGGGACAGTCTCCAAGATCCCTTCCAACCCTAAACCCTTCCATGATTCCATGGACATGAGCTGGCTGACCTCAGCTGGGCGTTGTAGGAGAAGCTACAGGCGTGAGAACTGCACGAGCTCAAGTCCCAGTAACTTCATGGGAAAGGATTTTTCACTGCTTCACTTTAATGTGGCAAAGCCCCTCATCAGAGGCCCTCACAGGAAATGAACAGGATAAAAAGGGAACGGTATGGGAGTAAGTTGGCTCACACTGCAAAGAAAGGTTACTGGCAGGAGGATGTACAATCATCTGTGCTGATAACATGTTTGTCGAGGTATCTGGAACTTGTGGCTTATACATAAAAAGTTCTCTGGAAAATGAGGTGGACATGGCAATGGATTTTGTAGAAAATAAGCAGGTATTCATGATGACCAAATGCAGTGCTCATGGCTAAAACTACACACAAATCTCAAAAATTTGAGTGATAAAAAGAGGAAATGAAACATTATGCACAAAATAAAGTGCATGAAGGGGATTTACTGTAAACACACAGTGATGAGCTCAGAAAGAACTGTTATTGCATGGGGCTGAGATCCTGGAAAAACTTCACCCGGTTTTCTGAAAATGAGAATTCTGTGATCATACACAGTCAACAACTGCCCACAAATTCCTTCATGAGGGCAAGAGGAGGGACAGCACCCATCCATGATCTCCGTGACCAGTGACTGGACATGAGGGAATGATGTGAAGTTCTGTAAGGGCAGGTTCAGGTTGGATATCAGGGAAAGGTTCTTCCCCCAGAGGGTGCTGGGCACTGCCCAGGCTCCCCAGGGAATGGTCCCGGCCCCGAGGCTGCCAGAGCTCCAGGAGCGTTTGGACAGCACTGCCAGGGATGCCCAGGGTGGGGCTGGTGGGGGGTCTGGGCAGGGCCAGGAACTGGACTCCATGATCCTTGTGGGTCCCTTCCAGCTAAGATTATTCCATGCTTCTATGATTCTAAGAAGGAAGAGGGAATTAGTTATTGGTTATTACAGAAGGCACTAGTGGTTTTTAAAGAATAAAAATCCTCCTGCAAAGGATGTGGTAAAAACCATGTGGCAACTGTATTTTGGGCAGCGAAATCCCAGTAATCCTAATCTACTAAGATAAGAGTAGAAAAGCAGATCCTGTATTAGATGAAGATCTGTTTTGCTGCCCTATGGCAGCTGGGTTGGTTGGAGTTTTTTTTAATCCATATAAACAGTGCTAAATATCTCTAAAGTTGTTACAGACACTGCACCCATGAAAGCCCCTGGGAAGCTGATCATCGTACTTCAGTTGTTATCCACCAGCTGTAGCAACACTCGGCTTGACCTGAATTTCCTGCTAGAATAGGCAGACAGGTTTGAGTAACTGCCTGGCTTTCACAATCATCTCATGCCAGCAGAGTGGCAAGAAGCTGTTGTAGATAAGGAATACTTTGACAGTGGACAGAGGATGAGAAAGAGTAAAGGCTGAAGTCCCTGCTCCAGTTCCAGTGCTATGGAGAGGTGTGTGCTGTCCCTGACAGGGCTCTCTCCAGTGAGTACCTGATGCAGACACGCACATCAGAGCAAGCTGCAAGCTGCTCACAGCAGCCTAAAGGACCCCAGTGAGCACAAAGACCTCATCTCACCCTGATGTCATGTTGGTTCTGTCAAATGATTCAGAAGTCGAACTCCACTGCCTCTGAGAGGCCAGGCAGCTTCCTCGGAGCTGCACCTCCCAAACTGGCCAACAACAGCCCCACGCCAACAGACTCGAGAAATAGGGGTGATGCTATCAGAGGAAGTTAAGGAATGAGATGCTGAGTGCATGCAGTTACCATGTGGCAACACAGCCACATGTAGCCACACTCCTCCTTGGAGGGCTGGCAGATTTGCTGGAGTTGTCTAGAAACTACCTAATAAACACTGGCTATTCCTCAACCAGGAAAAACACTCTCTCCAAAACCCAACACTGGTTTACCAAAAGTAACAATTCTCACAGTGATTTACTTTTACAATAAACTAACAAACAGAACACCAAGCCGTTTTGCTTTTTGTATTATATTTATTATTCTTTTGGGAGGCACAATGTAAATTTCAGCTTCTTGTTCATATTCTTTTCCCTTGCAGAACAGCAGGGTACAGGTTAATAGCCATCAATCTACAATCAATATATACTTCAGAAAGTCTGTGATTACATTTTCACATTTCCTGATAATAAAAGAGGCACGTGCCAGACAGTGTCAGTAACTGAAATAAGTTTAAGCAATACTTGCTTAAAAAGCTGTACTGACTGCTATTTTAAGGCAGGTTTGGTGAAAGTTTGACAGGCAATTTCCTCAGGAAATGAAAATAATTTTGCCTACAGAAATACATTGATTGAAAAGAGGCTTTTACAAAATACTTCATCAGTGTGAAATTATATTGATGCCGCACTTCCTTTGGTTAGAAAGACATCAATGAATCTTTTTTGTTCAGAATTCTGACTTCTCAGCTGTTCCTTTACCTTGCAGGAAAGGCACGCAGCGTTGCTCTGTTGTCAGAAGAGGCAGGTTTCTCGGGGAATCAGCAGTTCAGGGCAGGCTGCAGTGCCCAGGATCCATCAGGCCGTGTTCTCGATGAGCACGGCAATGCCCTGCCCGCCGCCGATGCACGCTGACCCAACCGCGTACTTCCCACCACGGCGCCTGCTCAGAAACAGCAGCAGGGAACACTGGTTACCAGCATGAAACCACAGCAGCTCTGCCCTGACTTCATGGAAGGAAAACAGCTACCAGCTGGCTGTTACTGAGGATGATGTTTTAGAATGTGTATGCGGTTCTTTTTCTAGAAAAGTATCATGAAACCTCAACTGATGTTGAAATATTTCTGAACAGTGGCTTTAGAGCTCATGTGGTTCCACGCCCTGCCACAGGCAGAAACCTCTTCCACTAGCCCCACCTGAACTCTTCTGGAGTAGTTTTTAAACTACCTGAACACCGCTGAGGCAGTTTTTAAAAGCTAAGTTTCCTACAGCCACACTCCAAGAAACTGTTTTCTGGAAGGGGCAAATGACCTGAGGCTTCATGGTTGAGCACTAAGACAGGGTTGCAAGTACAAGCAGAGACACAGTGAGCTCTACCCTGAGAGGGAAAAAAAAGGAAAATTCAGATTAAAATGGTGCTAAGCATATCAAGCAAGCCAGAAGAGCCACAATTTCTGAAAATGGACTAAAGGAGAGAGAAGATGATGACAAATCCATTTAAAGTATCCCCATCCAGTAGCTAAAGGGGACTGGTGAGGGACTTGGGACAAGGGCCTGGAGGGACAGGAGAAAGGAGAATGGCCTCCCACTGCCAGAGGGCAGGGCTAGATGGGATATTGGGAAGGAATTCTTGGCTGTGAGAGAGGCCCTGGGGAGGCCCGGGCACAGGGTACCCAGAGAAGTTCTGACTGCCCCATCCCCAGAAGTGTCCAAGGCCAGGTTGAATGGGGTTTGGAGCAACCTGGGGTAGTGGAAGGTGTCCCTGCAAATGGCAGGGGGTGGAACAAGATGGTCTTTAGAGGTATCTTTCAAACCAGACCATTCTAGGACTCTATGATTCTATGAAACACACCGTGTTAAAAAGAGAACAGACTTCGCTCAGAGGCCATTTCAAAAAAAAGTAAACATTCCCACAGGCTTGGATCAGATCTAGATAACCTAAAGAATGCTGTAATGACAACAGGATGGAATGTGAGGAAAGTGCAGGACCTGCACTGCAGCACAGAGGGTGCAAATTCATGAAGTGGCACATTGCAGCGAGGAGAGTTTTAAGCAGGTTGACTGGAAGAGTTTAGTCACTTGTTATCCATGCTCCAAGTGTCTGCAGGCATAAACCCACCAGCACTGCACCCACTCCAAGCAGCTCCTGTCTGTGTGCATACCTCAACTCGTGCACCAGGTGAGCTGTGATCCGTGACCCCGAGGCCCCCAGAGGGTGGCCGATGGCGATGGCACCTCCGTTGACGTTGGTCTTCTCAGGGTCAAGGCCCAACACTTTCTCCACAGCCAGATACTGAGGTGCAAATGCCTCATTTACCTAAAGCACCAGAGAAAAGACAGAACTTCCACATCAGCTTTTAGCAGCACGTGTGCAAACAAGATTAAATGAGGTGAACTGCTCTTCCAGGTCCTTTTCAGAAAAGCATGAAGTGCTGCGTTTATAAAAGCATGCTCAGCCAACACACAACTGTCAATCCAACCAAACTAAATTCAAATACTAAGCAAGTATGAGGTGTATTTTATAAAAAAAATGGTACAGTATGTTCTGAGGCAGTGTGCCCATGAAGAGCCTGCTGCCCTGGCAGAAAAAGACCCTGCTCACAAGTATGACTAATTCAAAACATGAGCAGACCAGCCAACAGAGTAAAACGTCATGTCACATGAGGATATTTTTGTTCCATGGAATGCAATCACACCATTTCCAGTTTCCATGTGCCTGAGATGTCTGTAGTGACTGCGCAGCAGAAACTGGAGGGACAGAGGTCAGGCAGGCTCCTGACAGGCAGAAACACCTACAGGGTATGAGTGGAATCCTTCTGCTAAAAGGATCAGGGGTAAAACCACTGCTCCTGTAAAAACTCACCTCTACCAAATCCATATCCTTCAGGGTGAGTCCTGCTTTCTTCAAAACCTCTGTGATTGCAGGTACAGGGCCTGTTTGGAAATTTTATGCACAGTTAGTTAAAAATAAAAAAATTAATATATGAAGTCTTAGAAAGTTGTTTTACATAGGATAAATTTGTAAAGCCTCGTGAGATCCCCTCCCATGAGCTTCTGTGCAGCCAACAAATTCTGGATATGCCACTCACCTGCTTTATCAGGTGGTAAGAGAACTCCTAAATCTCAAAACTACTTGGTCCCCTTGTCAACATACATCCAGGAAAAGGTAAGAGTGTCACTACTGCTGCACAGAGAGCTTTCAAGTCAAGAGACGTGACAGTCCCCAGGCAAATAAAACAACTTCACAGTGGTTTTGAGGCATTTTCCCTCCCAGTACTCTTGGTTCCACTTATTCCTTCCTCACAATTTGCAGCCTCCACGTTAACAAAAATTTAAAACAGGCTGCTCTAGAGGTTGCTGGTGTGCTTAGTTATGGGTATTGTTGTTTTGGTGTTCTTCAAATATCAAAAAGTCTTCTAGTAAAAAGCTTAACATTTAATTAATTTATTCCAAACAGTTAAATGCCCCCTCAGACCCAAGTCTTGGACAACAGAAGAAAGTAAGATTTTGGGTTTTACACTATTCAGAGTTTGGCAACCAAACTGTCCTCTGGAAGAAAGCTGCCTTC
The DNA here is from genome assembly GCA_013399225.1 of Rhipidura dahli. Taxonomy (NCBI): domain Eukaryota; kingdom Metazoa; phylum Chordata; class Aves; order Passeriformes; family Rhipiduridae; genus Rhipidura; species Rhipidura dahli. The sequence continues at coordinate 376,406 of VXAC01005709.1, forward strand.
TATAACCTAATATAATCTACTAAGGGAAATTAATCCAAACACAGCTATCTAAGGAAACACACACTCAAAGAGTTTTGAAAGGGTTAATTAGGTACGTGCTTGTAGGAGAAAAATACTGAGATGTTAGGTGGTGGCTGATCATTCAATTCTAAAACATGAATAATCCTAAATGCTACAACACCGCCAAAGAATGGTGTTGAAAATGCACAGCTCAAAGAATAAAAACATAAAAGTAAGTAAATAACCAAAGAGACAGAAAAATTAAAAGAAGAAAGGGCCCAGTTCAGAGTTCAGTGGAGTATCAGGGAGCTCCTGGCAGCTCAACAGAAGTCTCTTAACTGCATCTCATTAGGGAAGGATTTTAGCATGCCTGTTATGCATGAGAGTAATGGGAGGGTCTCATGTGGACAATACAAAGACCCCTAATGACAGCCAAGTAAACTTTTTCCCTTTTCTCTCTTCTTTTAAATAATGAATTCTCTCACTGAACACTGTGAGACAGGACTCCCTATCAGTATGTGAGAGGCTCGTGGCTCAGACGGAGCTCCTGTTTGTCAGACTTGCTGCTGTCATGTCAATGAATCTCATCCGGTCTCTTTGAGCTGCTGGGGACAAGCTGTGGTGTGAAGGAGTTGGGATACCAAGTGCTCCTCCGTATGATTTATGAAGTTTTTAAACAAGCTAGAAGAGTTGCCTGACTTAGAGAGAATGGGCTGGTTTAGGACACACAATGACAGCACGAAGTCTAGGGAAAGAAACCCTCCCTCCACGTTTGCTTTAAAGGCTGTGTCCCTCAGACAGTCTGAGCAGGAAAACAAATCTGACAATGCCTCATTTGCATTTCTACTGACACACAGAACCAGCCAACAACAGCTCCTCTGAACACAAGGACAGAGAGGAAAAGCAACGCTGGGATACAATGCTGTCTGCAAACTAAAGCAAAGGGAAAAATCTGGGGTGTCTGGGTTGGGTTTGAGGGATTGTTTGCACTAAGAGATACTTGATGAGGAAACAGAAAATATGGGACTAAAGCAACCAAGAAAGGATTTGGTTTGCCAAGTAATACCTGAACAGATGCATATCCTGGGATCCAAGACGCTTGAGCCACTGAGTGACTGCTGAAAGGCGTTCACATAGCCACTACTCCATCAGCAAGAGGTGAGGAAGGCAACTCATAGTTACACATTTTATCATGGGATTTAGAGCTTACAGGAAACTAAAGGGAGTTTTAGGAGAAAATGATTTAAAAAAAAAAGTCTCAGGGTTTGTTTTCTTGACTAAAAGAGAGAGTAAAAAACGGGAAGAAAGAAGAGCCTGGGGTACTATGCTCAGTGCCAATTCTATGGGTCAGAAACTGCACACACACTTCCAGCCAAACTGAGGAGCAGGTCTGTCCCTCTGCACAACAGGGATGGACTGACACAGTGGGACGGACAGTAGGACACACAAACACCTTCAGAGCCACCAGCCTGAGCACACTGCAGCACCCTTTCCCTTCCTTTAGAATGCCCATGACAACAACATTTTCATTCTGCCTGGTGCTGTAAAATGATGTGTTTCATTGCAACTTACCAATGCCCATGATGGAAGGGTCACAGCCAGCTGAGTGATAAGCTACTACTCTTGCCAGAGGAGTAAGACTGTGCTTTTTAAGTGCTGATTCACTGGCAATGATGACTGCACCAGCTCCATCACACACACCCTTGCAATAAGAGAGAGAAGCATTCTCAGCGATGAAATACAAAGAACCAAAAAAAGTTCTCACACTCTTTTAAACTAAACCCTCCAAAAAGGGCTTGAGTCTAAGATACTGTAATTAACATTTAACAATGTTTATTCAAAACAACAAAAGACAATCTTTCACTATTCTGAGGATGGGGAAAAAAAGTTAAATATAGATAAATGTTTAATGAATTCCAGTGTGTAAGAAAAGAAAAGTAAGTCTTCCCTGTACTGGAAATATGATTCTGAAGACTTGCAAGAACACTATTAATAATGGATAATGTATGTGCTATTAATTATAAAAGATACTTTACAGACACCCACACTTACTGTGGCTATGATCTATTTTAGGCATGAATTCAGGCTTTATGACCACAGCACTCCATCTGGCCCAAAGAACTTTAATCAATTAATTAAGATAATGACTGTAAGAGGAACAGTCCATAATGACAAGCTGCTAAGCACTGAGCTCTACTCTGAATAAAAGCAGAGTAGTGGGGGAGAGAGGACAGTAGCTGTGGCACAAAGGTGAGCAGTAACAAAACATAGGTTTAAAGCAAATGCTCAGTAACCACTGCCCCCAAAAGAAAGGAGAGTGGCCACACTGCCACAGCTGCCACCAACTGCACAACTCAAGGCTGATGAAGAAGTGCCAATGCCTCACTGCAAGATCAGTGGCAATCCACAGAATCAAATTTTAGGACTTAGGAGTTGACTGAAGGATGCCCTGGCATCCTTGAAGTGTCAGCAGAGGCATTCAGCTGGAGAATCAAAAGTCATTTTCGTCAGGAGACACCACTGACAGCCAGCTCGGTGAGAGATAAAAGCAGTGGCAATAAATCTGGAGAACCACAGAGGGGACACCTGCCCAAACCAAGCATCTGATGTACTCACTGAAGCATTCCCAGCCGTGACTGTTCCATCCTTTTTAAAGACACACGGGAGTTTTGCCAGTTGTTCCATAGTGGTCTGGGGTTTTGGGTGCTCGTCCTTTTGCATGCTTTCTTTACCCTTTTTTGTCTTCACTTCAATTGGTGCCATCTCAGCTTTGAAGTAGCCAGCATCATTAGCTGCAACCACAAAAAGGAAAATGAAAGGACTCAATAAAAACACCAAGATGATTGCTCAGCATGACCAACAATCATATTTTCCTGTGCACACAACTTCTGCTCTATTTTAACCAAAAGTCCAGGGACAGCAGTACTTATGCTTTATGTTGCTTAAATAAATTGGTTTGGGTTTTATTGCTGGAGTTTTTTTGATTTTTCAAGAAATTGGGCAAAAACCATCCAAGTACACTCTCACACTTCTCCAAAGAAAGTCTGAAATATTGAAACTTTATTTCAGGTTTAAACAGCTGAACTCTTTCTGGTTTGGTTGTTTGGTTTTTTTTGTAAACCACCAGGTTTATTTTTAGTATGCATTCCAGTTATTATTGTTCTATTTTACAGCTTTGTCATTTCTCACATGGCTAAGATGTAAATCTCACTCAGAGAGGAATGTGGAAAAAACCTCTTGAGCCACATTGTTTCTTTTGATAAGATACTGTATATTCATCAAAATCCTCATCAAGGCGCTCCTCTGAAGGCTCTCACTGTCAAGACAAATCTTGGAGTGGGATTCAGCTGCCTAAACAACTTGAGACAATTCAAAGCATTGTAGGTATCTAAGATGCCCAAAAATGCATCTGGCCACATCACCTAATATAACATTAGACAGAGATTTAAAATTAAGACACTGAAATTGTCAGATCTGATGCTGCTTAGCTACCTCTGGGCTTCTCAATAAATTCCTCAAAACCTTTTTCTTTCCTGATTACACACAGGGCTCTCTCTTTACTGTGGGATAAGACGATCTGGTCCTAAAGGCAAAAGAGAAACAGAAACGTAACCTAGAAAACAAGAAAGTTTCTAGAAAAGGTTCAAGGAATGGCAGGAGTTAGGTATCAAGAGGAACAAGCAGGAAAGGTAATAAACGATGAAAAAGTTACAAAAAGCATTTCTACACCCACTGGAAAAATTACAAAATCTTCCTTCAGGAGCGTATCTGTTAAAATGCATCATCATTAGAATCTAAAACCATGCTCAGATCTTTCCTTCTTATGTTCACCTTTGGCTTGCAGTGTGTGTTGAGACCCACAATGGCCACTGCACATTCTACTGGTTTTTGGCCTGAACTTCACAGTAACTGATTCACAGAAACCCAGGATGGTTTGGGTTGGAAGGGACATTAAAGTCCATCTTGTTCCAACACCCTCTGCCATGGGCAGGGACACCTTCCACTAGACCAGTTTCCTCCAAGCCCCATCCATCCTGGCCTTGGGCACTGCCAGGGATCCAGGGGCAGCCACAGCTGCTCTGGCCACCCTGGGCCAGGGCCTGCCCACCCTCCCAGACAGCAATTCCTGCCCAATATCCCACCTGGCCCTGCCCTCTGGCACTGGGAAGCCATTCCCTGGCTCCTGTCCCTGCAGCCCTTGGCCCCAGTCCCTCTGCAGCTCTCCTGGAGCCCCTTCAGGCCCTGCCAGGGGCTCTGAGCTCTCCCTGGAGCCTTCTCTTGTGCAGCTCAACAGCCCCAGCTGTGCCAGGCTGGCTGCAGAGCAGAGGGGCTCCAGCCCTGGCAGCATCTCCGTGGCCTCCTCTGCACTGGCTGCAGCAGCTCCAGGTCCTTGTGCTGTTGGAGGCCGCAGAGCTGAACACCTCTGAATTATGGCTTTGGGCACATAAACCACCCAGAGAACAGTTTAAAACACAGCTCCTAAACAAATATCCCCTCTTGAGATCCCATATGCTCTGACTGTTCAAGCATTCAAGAACAACATTTGAATTGCAAAAGAAAGAAAAAGGATTCACATGAATTACAGCACAGGCTGGCACACAAGAAGCATGTGGGTCACTGAGGAAGACCATTCTGCCATGCAGTGGAAAGAAAGGAGGGCAGTCAGGCATGCCTGGGACAATGCTGCATCCCACCAAAGGAGCATCAACGAATGACATTCACCATCATGAATCCTGCTCAGGCAGGAGGGGACCTGTGACTGGCCAGTGCTGTTTGCTGCCTCAACAGCTATGGAATGTCCCTGGGGAAGGCACAGGCAGGCAGTGGAAAGGGGCTCCTACTTAAAACCTGCTGAGAGGTACAACACCTGACTCAGTATACTTTCAAAGTCAAGCCCCCTAAGAATGGGTTATTTCTACCACAGGGCCAACAAAATCGTGAATTACAGTATGCAAGCAGAGGGACAAATTGCACCAAGAGCCAGAGAAAACCTGGTAACACTTTGAATCAATGCTAAAAACTGACTAGACTTGAAACTGGTGTCGCAGGAACACTTCCACTCCTCGATTTACTCACCAGCTTTGCACCTCTGCTGTGTTTTGTGCGCATATCGGTCACAGTCCTCTCGGGAGATGCTGTATTTTGCAGCCAGGTTTTCAGCTGTCACTGCCATAGGTATTTTAACATGTGTATCTGTTAGGGCTTCCCACAACGTGTCTTCCAACTGCGTGGAACATCACAAGAAGAAAATTAGAAAGCACAACAATACTGTATTTATTACTGACAGCTTCTAACTGTTCAGCAGCCTCCTGGAAACCAAAGGCTCTTTGTAAAATTAGTTCAGGTTACCCACAGATAATTTATTGATTTATTAGAACAAACACACTGAAAAACAGTGTGCTATTCTAGTTAACCTCCGTTCTGCTCTAGTGTGATTCTTTCCACTCACACGTGATCCCAAGAGCCTTGGGAAAATCCCCAAAAAAAGATTTTTAGTATTTCAGCATATTTCACTTCTGCATGAATTATTTATTAGAGCCCTGTGAGCAAACAGACCTTTCTGGTTGCCAAGAAGAAAATGGGAGGCACTGTAAGAAGGCACAGCAGCCTATTGATTCTTTAGCTCTTTCTCTACTGTCAGGTAAAATCCCCTTACTAGAGCCAAAGTTTTCTGTGGGTATAAAATCTCAGGGAAGAAAATGCCCATGCCTGCCTTCGTTCAACCTGATAAAAGCAAGCCTGGTCAGTTCAGATGGGTTTTGTACCTCTGTCAGCAGTAAAGTTCTGCAAGATAAACCATTCATTCACCTGTCACTGTGTAATTCAGTTACCTTTATGGTAAGAACCCAGTACCACCTACTTGGTGTACCAAGTACAACAACTTTGTGAAGGTGCTGCCTGTAGGACCTGAGGCTTAGGCACAGTGCCACACAAGAACAGAACCAAGCACACATCATATTCACCATCTTCACAATGGAAATATGGCACAGGAAAAAAACCCAAAGGGCTCAAACACTAAAATAGCCTAATTATGAATTTTGTTGTCAGTTATGACCCACTGAGTAAATGGTGGCATATTATCACTTTATCCTGCTGCACATTTCCCACAGTATTCACTTAGGGTTTATCTTCAGAAGAAAATGCAAAGATAACTTACCTGTCAATGGATTTAACTTCAAGTTTCCACTTTTGAAATTGAGAGATGCTCATAGCTTGGAGGTATATGTGTTCTTTACCAGTCTGTCTATCTACTGCCAGCACTACTAGCCTTGCCTTAACTGTGTGTGCCTCTATTGCACAGACATTTTCTACCTAGTACTTGCGTGGGATGTACATAGCGAACTAAATTTTGTGTTTAAGAGTTTATTGGTATGTTTAGCACAGAACAGGAATTCAAATATGGCTTTGCAAAAGCTAGAAAACTAGCATGCTTAACAAAATTGCCTGAACCTAATGTTTTGATACTGTCCAAATATTAGATAAATGGTTTAAAATACTAAGCCTATTAATCTCCAATCATTTCATTTTCAAGGACTTACTGCCTACAGTCCTGATACTAAACACTGCTTTACTCAGAGAACAAAAAAAGTACCAGACCTTGAGTTCTGCTCCCAATCTGGTTCCAAACCGAACCTTTCGAACCGCGTAAGGAGCCTGGCTCATGCTTTCAGCTCCGCCACACAGAACAACTTCTGACTCATTCAGGCAAATTTCCTGTCAACACAGACAAACAAAACAGATCCAGGATTTAGCTTGCTGTTTGAGTAAGAAAATAAGAACTGTTTCAGAAAAAGAGGTTGTCACCTACAAAGCAGAGAACTCAGAATGAATCCAAACTCAGTCATGCGTGTGTATTTATGAAGGGTTTACCCTTCCATTAAGGTTAGGGTTTGTCTCCTTCATGCCACATCCCTTTTCTTCCTTTCAGCAAAGAATGACTGTATCCATGCGAGAAGAAGAGAATATGGGTGTGCACACATGACAGAGCAGAGGAACAAAGGCATTAGGCATCTGCATGCTTGCGTGGTTTGGTTCACAAATGGTTGAGCTTGGTGGTTTTGAGCTCCCACTCTTCTCAAAAGGAACACAAATTAAACTTCAAAGCCTGAAGTAAGACCTTATTATTGGAAGAAAATGGGACATAATTTAAGAGACAAACGGTAGGTAGCTGCCAAAATAACCACCCAAAACACATTAATTCATCAATGGCAAAGCACACAAAACCTAAAAGCCCCAATTCTTAAATGCACTATCAGAGCATTCAAAAATAGTGCTTCCTTAAAATGATTCACTGAGTTAGACTGTTGAGGTTATTTATGAACAAGAATGAAAGAAAATTAAATTACCCCACAGAAGCTGTGGCTGCCCCTGGATCCCTGGCAGTGTCCAAGGCCACGTTGGACAGGGCTTGGAGCAACCTGGGGTAGTGGAAGGTGTCCCTGCCCATGGTAGGGGGGTGGGAATGGATGAGCTTTAAAGTTCCTTCCAACCCAAACAGCTCCATGATTCTGTGATCTTTGATTGAGATTTCTAGTTAATAACTTGTGTGCAGCAATATGTGCTGAGATGCTTCCTATAGTTACTAAAAACTGTGAGCATCTAAGCAGTGCTGGCTGCATGGATGAAATGCTGTCTTTGAAAAGTACCTCACCACCAAACTTTCTATCAAAGTGGTCACATTCTCCATCAGGTTTATTCAGCGTGGACAAGTGTGTGCATGGCCTTTGCAAAAAGCACTAGGAGAACAGTCAGGTGGATGTTATTGCAAAATGTAACCTTAACTCTACATTTTTGACATTTTTTCCTCTATAGGGTCAAACCTAAAATAATGATCTAGCCAAGGAAAACCAAAAAAATCCCACAAAATAATCTGCTCGTTCAAGTATTCATAAAAGCAATGTATGAGCAAATGAAATACAAATCCCTGTACTCCTACTCAATGGTTTTGGCCAACTCCTCAAAGAGAAGCTGATTCTCTTCTATTTTAAAACAAGTGACACTATAAATAACCAAACCCATGAGAGGTTTGGATCTTTGAACAAAAGCACACTTAAAAAGCACAGGCTGCTGCTTACACAGCTAGCCAGGTGAGAATATAAACAATGATCAAGAGATGAAAGGCTCCTGAAGTCCAGTAATTACAGTCCAAACAAAGAGGACTGTGGGATGCAACTGTTGCACAGCTGATCTGTATTTCACCAGCTAACACTTGTTGCATTCCTCATATTAAACTAGAAAAATCACTGCAATACTTGGATTTTGAAAACCAGCCACAAAATATGGCACTGTGGTGGCTGAACTCCTGTGCTGTACAACAGAAATCTCTACCAGAAATCCATGTCAAGACTCATCCCAAACACAAAGGATGTGTTCCTGCAAGTTAACAGCCTGATAAAAGCTACAACTAGCACAGAAATACAGCTTTGTACCTGGCAGCCATTGGCAATGGACTGGAAGCCAGAGCCACAGAGTCTGTTGACGGTGAGGGCCGGGACGGACATGGGAACTCCCACACGTAAACCAACGTGTCTTGCAATGTAGATTGCATCTGAGGAGCTCTGCAGGCAGAACAGGCAAGAGGTTTTGTCACACTCTCATTGGTTTGGAAAGCAAAAAGGTCTTGATGAAAAGTCAGAATGGTGTAATTGCATCCCTGACAGAAGGCAAGTGTGTGTTCAGCAGAAATCCCACCACCCACAGGAAGCACTTTGATTCAGTTCAAGAAGACACCGTCCTACAGGATCTGAAAGTGTCACTGTCTCCATGTGCGTTTTAAAGAAAATATGTTAATTCAGCAACTTAATGCTCTCCCTTATTTTCAAAACAGCACCCACGCAGCAGGCTGACACAAGGGCAGATCCTGGCTGGCGAGCTGCAATTATTTTAAGGTAAATTAATACTGCTCAGACTAACAAGGGAAGACCTCCCAAAACCAGAGAGAATGCTTATGCTGTTGGGGAACATGCCCCAAACTAAAATGTACGATAAAGACAAAGTTCAGTGCACAGTGCAAGTTCAGAAAAAAAATTAAAATTAATCAAGCCACTTCTGCTGAAGAAGGGGAGTTTGAAATAGTCATACATTCATAGTTAATTAAACTTAATCAAACAATATCGGTAAACCAGAATTAAAAAAAAAAAAATCTACTGGGATGGGGAAATATGATGCAAAGGAATAGAAACATACTTTCAAAATTAAAAAAAACTTTATCAGGAGATTGCTGGTTTTTATGTGAAAGCACTACAAGAGACTTGAATGCAGCAATTCTTTCCTAGGCCAAAGACAGCTCTTACAAAATTAAACAGCTGAATAAAAGAACATGAGATGGTAGCTGTATGAGACAGAATAATTTAAAGCTACTCTTTTGGCTGAAAATCTAAAGAAGGAATACTGCCTGTTTCTTCACTAATTGTCTTAGTTACGTGTTTCTTCTGCATCCCTGAAACACACAGTGCAAAATAAAAGTCCCCACCCTTAATGGTGAAATCAGAACACAAAGAAAAAAAAAGAAAGCCAGAAATGTTCTTTGTTGTCTTGTCTAGAACAAAGATCACCATCTACATATGTGGGTAGCTGCAGTTTTGCAATGCATACAACAGCACCCTCCTCACAAGCTCTTTGGAAAAGACACAATCATCCAAATGTCTCTGTCAATCAAGGCATGTATCCTTCCAGAGCAAAGGAAACTCATATTCACTCAAAAAAAATCCTGTAGAAAACACAAGAAAAATGGACTCAAATCACTTACAGGCTTGATACACAAAGGGATTTATACAACCCAGTGAAAAGCCACTGATCACTGAGTCACACAGCTCGAGCCACTAAAACAGGGGAAATGTACCTGGGATTACCAACTAACCAGTTAATTGATATATATTTTTAGGAGGTCAGCTCGCCCTTGTTCAAACTACCTCTGGCACCAAAAAAAGCAAGCTAAGCCTTGTTCCCAAGTGCCACAAATCACAGAGGATACATCCCCCAAACAACAAACAGGAAACACTACACTGTAAATTGCTACTCACCCCCTTTCACTTCCACCCCTTTGGCTGCCAGCCAGAGGCAGCTATCTATAGGGCTACCCCGAGGGTGCCTGAAATAGCCCCCGAGCAGCAGATTTTCCAGGCTACCAACCTGCATGACGTTACCCACAACGACGCTGTCGATGATCTCGGGAGGGACCTTGCCCGCGGCCAGCGCGGCTCGAGCAGCATGTTCCGTCAGGTCAGTGGCCGAGAAATCCTTCAGCAATCCCCCGTAAGTCCCAAAGGGAGTGCGCTTGGCTGCAACAATGAACACACCTGCAGCAGGGACAGAGATGAACCACAGTGAGCACAGCTGCAACGGGAGCAGAAATTACCCACAGGCACAGCACCCCACACACAGGGGAGCCCCCGGTCAGCCTCCAGTGCGTAACATCCCAAATTCACACAAAACTTTGTAAGTGTAGGCAACATGAATGCAGGAAGCTCAAGATCAATAATGTAATGGTGCTTCAGATGGGGAGGGCATGATGAATTAATGGTCAGAAACAAAAGCTGGGAAGATTCTGGAAATACCCTCTTCCCACAGGGAGGCTTGACAAAAAAAGTAAGGTTGGATACAAATGTGGACTTGGAGGAGGCTGCCATATACATACATCATTAATGCTAGTGCACTAAAAGCACGCCAGTAACACCTAGGAAACCCTGTAGTAGACACCTGTGAAAAAATCAGATGAGGAACAGTGCTTTTAGCAGAGGCCATTCCCTCATGCTAAAAAAAATCAACATGTTTTTGGCTTATATTCTGAAACAGTTTTCACATAGAAAAAAACCCCAAAAACCAAACAATAAAGCAAAACAAACCCCCACTTTTGATGTGCATTTCAACTTTGATTCCTTTAGCTTAAGAGGAAAAACATTCCCTAATCAAAAAATTCATACTCCTGCCAGAAATATATTTGCCAGCCACCTAAACTGCTTTCGCATGAATCTTTCAGTTTCTGAGAAGAAAATCCACTTTTCACTAGGCAGGAGACCATGTGCAACCACATGTTCACAACCACATGTGTACAAATGCACAGGCCAGGAGCAGTCCATACAAATTCCAGCTCAGGAGAAGCCAGCTCTGAACCAAAGCAAATATCTCCTGGCTGCCTGTCAGGGTGACTCTCTGCCCCCACGTGCAGAAAAACAAGTGGGTGGCAAGCTGTGAACTTTCCCCCAGTTGAACAATACTGCTCACAACCCCCGTTTCCACAGCTCCCATCAAACACCCAGCTATTTTAGGTAACACAGCAGGGACATACACAGATGTAAAATGCAGGCAAATGAAAATGCCTGCTCATGAACACTGGTTTCAGGTCATCTGACCCCTATTACTTGGCTCTCTTCTGTCAGAGAGAGGGTGCTCCTCCATCTCACATGCATTCAGATCCCAGGCTGCATGACTGCTGGAAAAGGACATTACAAACTGGTCAAGGTCAAGGTTCCCCACTGACAAGGACTTGAGCACAGGGTAGGGATCTAAAATGTGCAGGGAGGATGCTCAGAATCATATCACAGAATGGTCTGGGTTGGAAGGGACTTTAAGGATCATCCAGTTCCACCTCTGGCATGGGCAGGGACACCTTCCACTATCCCAGGGTGCTCCAAGCCCCATCCAACCTGACCTGGAACACTGACAGGGATGGGGCAGCCACAGCTGCTCTGGGCACCCTGTGGCAGGGCCCCATCTCATGGCAAAGAATTTCTTCCCAATACACAATCTAAATCTTCCCTCCTCAGCACATCTTTCCTGCAGCAAAACAGGCCTTGACATTCACATTCCTCACCACTCTTCCTGTCCACTGATTCCCTGCCTCCTCCGGATCGTGCCAACCCTAACTGTTTACAAAGCTTTGCTGCAGACCAGCTTTGGGACCTGAGCAAGCTACCAGAACTCCTTCTCCTCCCTTTTGGTCAGGTAGCCAGTTATCCACATTGTTTGTTCAGTCACATCCACCGTGGTGTTGCCTCCTGAACAGTCCAGGGGCGAGGATGGAACTTTGCCCTTAAACATTCCTTTCACAATAACATCCCTCTCTCTCTTTCATGGAGACTGCTCACTGCTGCCCGCTTCCCAACAGCACCACAGGGCCAATAAACCAGGGCAGGTCACACAACAGAGGCAGCTGAACACTAACCCAGACTCAGCAGAAAATGAAAAGCTCATTTTCACTTGGATCAGTTCTGGGCCTGAGTTCACCTTCTGGCTGCTCAATAAAACAGTGACTCAAGACAGAGAGAAGGCTGGACTGAACCAGTGAGAGGAGAAGATGAAGAAGCAGCAGGACAATCTGTGTTATGCTGAATTAAACTGAACACAGACGCTCCCTAAGGGTACATAACACCAGAGCCTGACAAATTTGGCTTGACTGGAGAGGCACCTACAAACGCTACTGCCTCTATGGAATCTCAGGAGGGGCAACAACGGGTGGCTGAAATCCTGAGTAAAAAACGGACTCTTTGTTCTTTGACAACTCTTCCTAAATTTCCATTAATTAGTTCTGTCCTACATTATCATAGCAAAAATCCAGAGTCCCTGCAATTTTCCAAGGTGATAAACATTGGATGAGAGCAGAACAGTACCAAATGCATAGAGATCTGAAAACTTCTGGGGCAAGAAAGCTGAATCCTTACCAAACACTATATTTGAGAAATATTTTAAACTGATTTTGTTAACCACTTGCCGCCAAACAGGGAACTGAAACACTATTTAATCCTCCAACATATCTCAAATGCACTTGGTATGAAAATAATTCTTCATCAGATCCTGTTCTGAAAGCCTAGAAAACATTCCAAAACATAAAAAAGGAAATTAAGAAGCAGGAAGAGTATATGAAAGTACTGTGGATTGAGATGACAGAAAATCTCGCAGCGGGCACAGAAAACTAAGATGAAACAAGTACGGGCAAGGTGCTCTCTGTCCTATCCAGCTCAGCAGAACCATCAGAATTAATACAATGCTGACTACACAGGCTTTAGCACTCCAACCTCACATCATGACTGACATGTATGTTATTATTTAGGTGCAGTCTGTCAGCTAGCAAAGTGCTGTCAAATAGATAAAAAGTCCTATTGCAATAAATTTCTATTTTGTTTTCATACAAGAGCAGGTCTTAAAGGGTGTGTTTACCTCATTTTTCAGTCAGAGAATTTAAACCATGTAGAGCATAAATTAGTTCTTTGCACCAAACACTTTCAGGAGCTGTTGCAACTTAAAGAGCTTATCCTGCACTGTCAGTGCTAACACAGACAGGGCCTGGATGTGACAACAGAAACTTCCAGTCACTGACATTTCAAGCGTCACTTACAGTCTCTGCACGTAAACAGAGAATCACAGAATTACAGAATCATCTGGGTTGGAAAAGACCTCTAAGACTATCGAGTCCAACCATTCCCCCAGCCCTGCCAAGGCCACCACTGCCCCGTGTCCCCAGGTGCCACATCCACACAGCTTTTAAACCCCAGTAGAGATGGGGACTCCAGCACTGCCCTGGGCAGCTGTGCCAGGGCTGGACAACCCTTTCCAGGAAGAAACTGTTCCTCATACACAATTCAAATTCCCAGTTACATACATGACAGACACACACCCCTTGCCATCCATTTGTTTGGACTGACTCGAGCCCTGCAGGGAGCCAAACGCTGAACTCCTGCATAAAGGAGCGCTGAAAACAGAGACCGTGACTGACAATCTCCGACCCCCTCCCCGCCCTCTGAACCCCATTCTCACCCCCTCCCCACATTCCCACCCTCTGAACCCCACTCCCACCCTCTAACCCCACGCAGCCCGGTGTTTTTTGGAAGTTCCTAATTACTTCCACCTGTCTGGCCGTACTGCCACGGACGGCACAACAAGGAACGAAATCCCCCCGAGAAGGTCGGGAATGGCTCTCGGGGGCTCTACTTTGTAATTCCTGAGCTGCCCCGCTTTAGGGCCCCCCTACAGGATCCGAGCCGTGACCGCCCGCCCTCAGGGTCCCGCCGGAGCCCCTCGCGGA
>VXAC01005709.1:390857-512142 GCA_013399225.1 Rhipidura dahli
CCCCGCCCGCCTCACAGGTATTTTTGAACGCATAAAAATACTACGTGTTCCTTTTCCGGGTTTAGTAAAGGTGGCCCGTCCGCCTTGGATAAATCAGGTAAATTGGTCCAAATCAGGTGTTAATTGGCGCGTTGTGAAATATTTATTCCTGTCCCTACTTCCCATGAGCGATGTTCTGGCTTGAGGCTGCCGTGCTTTCCTAGCCATTGCAGCGTGTTACAGTTAATTACAGATAATAGTCGAATCGTTTCCAGTGGAAAGGAGCTCCGAGACGATCGAGTCCACCCTGTGCCCAGTCCCCACCCTGTCACCCAGCCCAGAGCACAGAGTGCCATGTCCAGGCCTTCCTTGGACACCTCCAGGGATGGGGACTCCAACACCTCCCTGGGCAGTTCCAAGGCCTGACCGCCCTTTCCATGGGGAAATTCCTCCTGATGTCCAACCTGGACCTGCCCTGGCACACCTGAAATCTATAGACCTCCCTGAGGGGGTTGTGGAGGGCCGCATTCCTGAACTCGTGCACAGTCCGTGGCTGACCCAGCGCTGCCCCTAATTCCAAGGTTTGGCTTCCCTGGACATGGATGGAGACGAGCAGGAGCCACCTACATCTCAGCCGTGTGACCCCAGAAAGCCCCTGGGTACTCTCATTTTCCAACACAGCAGACACTGAAAAACTAGGGGATAGAAGATCCAAAAAGCCTGCAATCACATATTGGTCACTAGAGGAAAGAACTGATCCCTCCGTGGGCTGCAGTGAACACGTATCAGTCTCAGCGATGCAACACCACAGATGCTGCAAGAACCAACAGCAGGGCAGATCCATGAATGCCGGCTTTACTCTGATAATACAGAGTACATAATACAAATAATAAAGTAATAGAGTAATAAAACAGTTAAAAACACATGCAAATATCCTAGAATCCCCGAACAGTTTGGATTGGCTTGGGTTGGGTTGGGTTGGATTGCATTGCATTGCATTGCATTGCATTGGAAGGGACCTTAAAGCCCATCCAGTGCCACCCCCTGCCATGGGCAGGGACACCTCCCACTGTCCCAGGCTGCTCCCAGCCCCAGTGTCCAGCCTGGCCTTGGGCACTGCCAGGGATCCAGGGGCAGCCACAGCTGCTCTGGACACCACCCTGGGCCAGGGCCTCACCGCCCTCACAGCCAAGAATCTGCAATGTCCAAGCTGCACCACAAAACCCACCTTCCTCAGTTCTGGTGGTTGAAATGCACCTTGAAGTATGATTTATCTGTATAATTGCTTCGGTGGAACCATCCCGGCTGCCAGGCAGAAGACAGTGAAGCTAGTGAAAATATTTTGTGTAAAAATAAAATAAGCCATATGTCTTCATGGAGACATTTAATGTTCTGTCAATTTTCTAGAAGAAAAAAATGTTACCCTGTGAAGAGTCTCATTTTCATTTAAAATAAACTTTCAGCTGCTTTCCCTACATAATTCCACTGACTTAATATATCTATAAATCCTTGAATATACACCAACATGCAACTTTGTTTCTAAAAAGAGCAGAGGGTTTTGGTGTATTTTCTCAATCCTTGTCATTGACTTCCCTCATCTAAGTCTCATTCAAAGCTGAGGGAAGGGATTCTGCCCCTCTGCCCCGCTCTGGTGAGACCCCACCTGCAGAGCTGCCCCAGCCCTGGGCAACAACAGCACAAGGACCTGGAGCTGCTGCAGCCAGTGCAGAGGAGGCCACGGAGATGCTGCCAGGGCTGGAGCCCCTCTGCTCTGCAGCCAGCCTGGCACAGCTGGGGCTGTTGAGCTGCACAAGAGAAGGCTCCAGGGAGAGCTCAGAGCCCCTGGCAGGGCCTGAAGGGGCTCCAGGAGAGCTGCAGAGGGACTGGGGCCAAGGGCTGCAGGGACAGGAGCCAGGGAATGGCTTCCCAGTGCCAGAGGGCAGGGCCAGATGGGATATTGGGCAGGAATTGCTGTCTGGGAGGGTGGGCAGGCCCTGGCCCAGGGTGGCCAGAGCAGCTGTGGCTGCCCCTGGATCCCTGGCAGTGCCCAGTGTCAGGCTGGACACTGGGGCTGGGAGCAGCCTGGGACAGTGGGAGGTGTCCCTGCCCATGGCAGGGGTGGCACTGGATGGGCTTTAAGGTCCCTTCCAACCCAAACCATTCTGGGTTTCTGTGATTTAAGCACATGGACAAGGGGTGGCACTTCCTCCCCTTTTCTCCACTCCTTTACAATGGCTCTTAGGGCCATAAGATTCCTCGCTCAGTGAGTTTCTCATTAGCTGCCAATATTTCAGCTCCTCTGAAATCAAGTTTTAACTTCTAAGCCTTTCAGTGTCATATGTAAAAGTAATTCTCCGAATTTCTGTTTATACAGTATTTTGTAGTGTTGAAATAGAAAAGTTTCCAATACAAGTATATTTTGAAAGGGGTTATTTTTCGTATTCCCATTTTTGACCAAGAGCCACAATTTCTTCAAAAGTGTTTATTTCACAAATTTTTTATCCCCAGCTGAATATTACAGTGACTATTACAAGCATTTTCTTATAAACAAAGGTGTAGTTTACAGATTTGTTCAAAATGGAAAAATATTTTATAAGCAGTAGTATTTCATCTACAGTATTCACTCATGTATATCATTCAACTTTGACAGCAGCTATACCTTCTGCTTGTTAAGGTAATGACACTTCACACCACAAAAAAAAAATAAAAATATCCCCAAAGATTTCAATATAGTAGCACTTTTTGAATATTTTTTTTTTCTTCTAATTTCAAATTAATCTGAAAGTCTTTGTCCACTGGAATTCACAACTTGAAATAATTTGGATACTTATCAGGGTAGTATGTCCTCTGGATTGTTTTACTTAACGTCTACCTTGCTAGAATTTCTTTCAGAAAAAAATCAGTTTATGACTGCCATATATATGTGAATCAATAAAGTTTGAGGAAAAATCTTCATGGAAGTTCATGCATTTTATTTTAATTAGGTTCTATTTATATGCAATGATTAAAAGCTAATTTTTCAGTTAATGGTCTGAAATAATAAGTTAGCACATTTTATCCACTTACTGTTAAAAATGGAGGAAAATAACCTATTGTTTCAGGGTGCAGCTTTTTCATTTGTACCTTTTGCAAATCACACAAATAAAAGAGTCATGTCCTGCAAAGATTTCAGTGTTTAAGTTGCAGGGTGATGAAAAGCAGCCACTATGCTTAAAACATGCCCACATTTTGGTACTGTTTCACAAATACGAAGAAATTCTTGTAGATGCAGTGGAATAAACTGCACGAGCAAAAAATGTTTGTAATGTAGGATTGCATAAATTCAGTCTTGAGGTCTAATGTTCTTTTCTACAGTCAACTACAGCAGCTTTATCAGATAAGATAAGCAACCTCAGCTACGAAATGCCAATTTAAAAAAGAGAAAAAGGAACTTTCTGGTGAAAATGAAATGTGGATGTTATCCTGGATGCTTCTTGTAGGTCAGCCAGCATATGCCTGAACTCATGTCTGAAGTTGGTTTTGTAATGCTGGTGATTTGGGCGTTTTGATGGTTTAATTTATTTTATTTTATTCCAAATAGTGCTTTTCTGAGATATAAACCGTCACATTTGAAAAAATCACCATGGGTCACTACTGTTTTTTTTCCTAAGAACTTCAAAGTGGTTTTGGAGACCTACTCAAAGTAAGATTTTATAAGTAGGCTTTTAAATCCATAGACAACCTTTTCTATGACAGAATAATAAAAATATTCCACTGTTTTAATGCTTATTTCAGAGAAATAGTGATTGAGCTAAACAGCTAAAGGCACAGAGTGGGAAAATGCTAAACTTAATAATCAATATTTAAAAACAAAGACAGATCTGGAGAAGAGCCAGCTTTCTCTAAGCCATGCTTTGCATTCATTCTGCCTTTTAAATAAAGAAGTGGAAATCCGAGGAAAGAAAGGCATGCTTGAACATAGCTATTTAACTAAATTAAGATTTAAATACAGATTTTAAAAACTGCTAACAGACAAGATAACATATATTAAATGTATTTCATACAGAGTTCTCTTCCAGGTGGATCTCACTGGATGAAATACATGATCACAGATCAAGCTGTTAAATCCCAGCTCCCACCTACACATACTAAGAGTTTTTAAGAAAGAACATATAAATTACGATCCTGAAAGTGCCAGTGAAGGACCATTATCCCCTAGAAGACCATTAAGCACATTTTACAATGGTGATCAGCAACAAAGTCGTTGCAGAAGAGGATTCTGCAGCAACCTGTCACTTAGTCTGAGTGATAAGCATAGATTTAATCAATGTGTTGGGAATTGTACTCCAAATAATTTACATCAGAAAGAGGTAGAGACCTGAACCGCCTGAAACTGCTGACCTAAGGTGAATCCCGAGCAACAGCTCTCTGCTAAAACCACCTTACAGAAAGGATTAATCCTTTTGAATTATTTATTTTTGAACTGTGGTGACTACTGGAGCATGGCAAGAAGGAAGAGGAGACAACTAAAAAAATTCAGAGCACTGCAAAGACATTCATTGTGAAAAGAGGTAGGTGAAAATAAATAAAGGTATTTTGGGTGAGTGTATGGCAGGGCTTGCTGGACATGGACAGCAGACTGGTGGCATTACCCTCATTGTACAGCAAGGGGAGATGAAGGCACTACTGAAGACACAGCAGACGTGAGTGCTCAAGGACTGCAGTTTGGAGGTAGTCCTGGCTCTATACAAGCAAAACATCTGTAATTAGATAGGCGATGGTTAAGGGGGAAAAATGACTTTTTAGCTGGAAGTCTGTGCTTCAGTGGTAACAGCTGTTCTACACTGTAGTCTCCGTTTGAAACAAGGTATTTACCCACTGGCATAGACCGATACAATTCTACACAGCACTCAACTGTTTCTTTTAAAATGTGCTTTTTTGGATAGTAATATACATGTATAGTACATACAGGACTACTGCAGTTAGTATATACACCAATTATGTACATGATGTCTAAATCACAAAACCTTGCCTAGAAAGGAAACTGCAGCAGATGGGAGTCAGGGTATCTGCAAGAAACTTCACGTTCTAATTTAAACCTCTGAGCAGACAGCGCACCTGGTCATAAATTTGCTGCTTGGATTCACACCAGCTAAAAGGAGTAAGATGGAGAGAGTGGGTTTTTCTTGGAAAGCTCTTAGTCATGATGGAACTGTGGACCACAGAAGGAAGCACAAAAGCAGGCGAGTTAAGACTAATTTAAACAAGACCAGGATGGAAGTGGAAAGGACAGAATGCTGGCAGTCACACATCCTGATTGCAGTTTGGCACGTTGTGCTGTGGAGGAGCATCCCCACGCTGAGCAGCCATGGGGCAACGCTGAGCCACGGGAACCCACCTCCTCCTCTGCTCAGCAGTCACCAGGAACTCAGTGTGTGCTGGCAAGGACCAAGGAAAACCCATAGCTGGTCCCCTTCAACATCTGTGTGGTGAGGTCAGAGGGTTGGCTTGGTTGAGTTCATAAGTCTGGTTAAAAAAAAATATCCTAACTGATTCTGAATTGATAGCAGTTATTCATTTAAGGTTGTTGTACACAACAAGTTTGGGTTCACTCTTAAAGAAATGGCTTACATTACTAACACACCACCTGGCAGCTTTTTTTGTGTGTGTGTTAGAACATTTCATCTCTTTTCTTTTGAACTTTTTTTTTTTAATTTTTTAAATATTCTTCATTTATCCAAGCAGTATATTTGCATGATTCTTAATATTTTGGATGTCTACTGAACTGAATGGAGTTTTTCCATGGACAGCCAGAGTTACGACTAACCCACTGAATATAGGTAGGGCTGGATGATTAAACTGGGTTGCCTTAGCATGATCTATGCATGAGATTCTGATTCTGGCCATGTAAGAGGCCCAAGAACCTTGATAGCCACTGGATGAAAGCTTTTGACACTTGAAAGCTTAGGGAAAGCTAATAGCAGGGATCAGGATGATGCTGTACTAGAAGCTGAAGGCTTAAGGCAGACCTTTGCATCATGATTATTTCACTAGGACAAAACCTTTGCTAACGTAAATTTGGTAATGTAAGAAAGTCCAATGGAACAAAGTCCTGCCAATTTATTAAAATTTCCACAAAGCAGATGCACTGAATGTATTTAGGAGGAGCAACACAGTTCTCAAACAAAGATTTGTGACAAATTCCACATCAGTGGAAACAAGCAGCGTCCCAGCCCTGTTACCTTTCTGGTGTGATAAATATGTACCTTCTGCAATTTACCTTCTGAATTCACTATTGTGAATGCAGTTACTAGCAACAACTGGAGGCAGAACTGGATGTTCTGTTATTCATACACACCTGCTACTAGACAAATGACACATCCTTCAAGGCAGCACAGGTGTCTCAGATTTGTTTTTGTCATAGACACCTATAAAGATCAAAACAAGCTGTCTCCCACTTCCATCCTTTTTTGTTAGTGGCTTTTGGAGATGATTATGGCCTTTTAACTATGTCAACATAAAATCAGCAAGTAAAAAATACATCTACTTTTCAAGTATCCTTATTTCTGAGCTGCAAATTACAAAAAAAAAATCACATACAGACCAGTGTCTTTTTTAGTGTACATTTTAGCATCCATTTGTTACTGTGTACTGGTTCTTCCATATGTGTGGTCCATATTTAAAGAGCTCCATGAATTCCTTTCATGATTTTTTTTTCATTGCTGGAGGTCTCTGGGTGTGAGAGGTGACCTTAATTCTACTTTCTTCAGACTTTATTGAGAAAATCCAAGTTGAGAGAAGCAGGGAGATGAATGGAGTCCATGGTGATGGCGGATGGGTTGAATGGGAACAGAACTGGGAACATGTGCTTGAAGTCTAACAGCAGCTGTGGAGGGTCATTCCGTTCTTGCAAGTGCTTCTGTTGGGTGTGGGAGAAGAAAACAAGTTTAGCATCAGTTGTTGCCTTTTCTTGTTGTGTTTAACACTATCAAAGGTTTCAGAATGTATATCATTTTATAGATACTGCAGAAAACAGTGAGAACTTTTATGTTCTCTTCTGCAGCAGCTTTCTTCTGAGCAAGTATTTACAGGAACTTCTGTACATACCGTAGGAAAGACTGCTTCAGGAGAACCTGGTTACATTTTCTACAGACCACAAAGTAAGATACAAGTCCTGGAAACAAGATGACCCTGCCGTGCACAGCAAAACCTGGACTACATGACACCAGCAGACCACCTGTGATTCAGCTGCTCAACCATGGAGATATATTCTGGGGGTATCTGAACACATGCCCTTCCTTCTCCTGCCTGCTCCTTATGAGCATCAAAAGGTGCTTTAATTTATTTCTTTTTCCTTTACTTGCCAATTTCTACCTCTTATCTCAGAGGTAACTCCATTTCACCAATGCTTTGTTGACTCCTGCAACCTTAATCCCCAGTCGTGTTGCTACTGAGGAGCTGAATTATCTGAGCTGGGGATTTGGGTGCTTATTGCCCTCTGTGATTAACAGCCTGGTTATCCCTGCAGCTGCGTGCTGTAAGTGTGTGCATAGAGAGAGTGCTGAGTTCAGAACAACCTGCAGCAAGCAGCAAGCCTTTTACCAAATGCCCGAGTTAGCAGTGATTTAATACAGATGTCACTAGAACTACAGAGATGTCATTTGTACCCTCCAGTTGACAGCCCTTTAAATTTACCTGTATGTTTCGTATGAAAGCTACTGTCACACGTTCTTCAAACTCATTCACAGGAGTGTAGAGATTAAGTATCTTTACAATCTGTTGAAAACAAAACAGGGTTACAGTCGTGAGAAGCCAAACTTTTCCAGAACACAGAGCACCGTGAAGCAGTTTGTCATTACATGGCCACAGCACGTCTGCCATGACAAAATTGAGAAGCAGCACAAATGTCATCCTGGTGTTTTTCTTTTCCTGCTCTAAGGTATTGCAAGATCTCTGGACCTGTTAAAATCACTTCTTATAGCAACGTTTATAAATTGGAAATAGACTTAAACAACAGGTTTATACAGGGACTCCACTTGGTTGGCACATGGTGACATGGATGACTTCTGATGTCACCTCTACAATACTTCTCTTGATGTTCCCTCACTCCTCCTCCTCCCCTACCACTCCTCAGCTTTTCTCAAAAAAGCATATTCAGGACAGGGTGATGGAGATAAATTAGAAAGGCTCTTTGAGAACCACTGGAAATCAGCTCACACATCTCACTTCTCCATTCCTACAACAGTATCATGTTGATACAACAGTATCAAATTAAGGACAGGCAATCCAGCAGTAAAAAAGATGAGTTTGTATCCTCCAGGAATGGAGTCTCAAAGTTTAGATCAGATCCAGCCAGCCTAGGTTGGCACTTCTCAAGCTTACGCCCCAAATATGAATCCTGGGTGGGCATCCTGCAGACACAGCCAGTTTAAGACCTGGCAAAAGACAACAGGTGTGTTTAAAACACCAAAAATCTGACTTACACAACAAACTCCTTGGGGCTGGGTTTCATTTTTGCACATTTCTGGAGCTCCAGTGCCATCAGTGGCACTGTAAAAGAGGAGCTACCTCTGTGACCACCTCTGAGAGGAGCCAAGACATAACATCAGTCCTGGCAAGGGCAAGTTGTACCCACCGAAGGAAAGGCACACTGAGGCTGAGCACTGAAGAGCTGGCAGCAGGAGACCACCCTTTCCCACTCCTCAATTATCCACACCCTGTGCTGTAAACCCCAGCCCTGCTCCCTACCTGCTGGGTCGTCAGCGACGTGCACAAGGAGCAGATGGCCTCGGCGTCCTCCGAGGTTTTCTTTTTCAGCTGCAGGAGCTGTGCTGCCTGAATCAAGGGCTCCAAAGTTTGTGCTGCTCCGCTCTGCTGCAGGTTCTTCCCACGCAGCCATTCCTCCAGCTGGCTTATATTAAACCTGGATAAGCAATTGAGACAAGATGTGAGCGGAGAGATAAGAAGTAGCATCTCAAAATTGCTCTTTGGGGCTCAAGTTTTGTTGCAGTGATGGTGTAAGTGGCTTTTTGTGATGCGTATTTGTGATACACACAGCAAGAGGTAATCAGACTAAAGCTTAATACTCAACAAATCTGAGTAAAATTTATACCCTAAGTACTTTACAAATAGAGGAACCACGTAACAGCTGAACAACACAAGACAGGTGCTTTTCTACAGCATTCAGATTCCTCCAAGTTTCAACAGTTAAACTGAAATTTTTAACCAGCTTTTAAGTGCTAGAAAGATCCTGCAAGGTACCCAGGTGCCTTTGAAAATAGCTACATAAAAAATGCTTTTGCTGTGCCTACTCTGCAGCTCAAGGGGAACACAAAGATCCAGTGTGGGAAAGGGAGAGGGTAGCAAAAGGAAGATCTGACTAACTGAGAAGTGCACTTTATTTTCCTGTTTTTCCACTAACTTAGAACATTAACAAAACTTCCCTAAGCAGGCACAGCCATGCCCCAAGCCCCAGCCCACCTCAGCTGCATGCCCGTGCTCCACGAGCAGACGTCCTTCCTCAGCAGGAGGTTGTTCAGGGTCACGGCGTTGATCATGTAGAAGAGCTGCTTGAACACCTGCTGGATGATCTCTGGGTCCAGGCCCTGGTCACACATGATGCTGTGGAATGTGTTCAGCTGGCGAATCATTTCATCCAAGCTGTAGGAGCTGTCACCTTCTGCCACACTGGAGCAGTATTTTCTGTAGCCCATCGGCTTCACACTGGAAAGCCCTTGGATACTCTCATTTTCCAACACAGCAGACACTGAAAAAAGGGGGGAAAACGGGCTAAAAAGCCTGCATCCACCTATTAGTCATTAGAGGAAGAACTGATCCCTCCGTGGGCTGCAGTGAACACGTATCAGTCTCAGTGTTATAATATCACAGATGTTGTGAGAACTGAGAGCAGAACAGATCCATGAATGGCTGGTTTACTCTGATAATACAAAACAGTTAAAAACACACGCAAATATCCTAAAATTATCCAATAGTTTGGTTTGGAAGAGACCTGAAGGCCATTTAGGTTCAACACCCCTTCCACAGGCAGAGACACCTTCCACTATCCAAGCCCTGTCCAATTTGGCCTGGGACACTTGCGGGGATGGGGCATTCCTCAGAAGAATCCTCAGGGATTTGGCTGAAGAGGCAACTCTTCTCATACCTTCTCTCACCCTCAGAAAACAAGGTCTTTATGAGTCTTTTTCCCCTTTCCCATCCTCTCCTCCCTTATAATGTACATTTCCATCCATAAAGAGATTAACCACAAACCTGGTCTGGCAGCACAACCTCACCTCTTCCACTGCCTCCCCAAGAGAAATTAAAAATTAGTGGGGGGGAAAACCCTCTTCCCTACTAGCTTCTGTCATGGAGGAAGACAGAACTCTCCTGGGTCTACCTGGCAGTGTGCAAAGGTCTGAACAACAGCCAGAGCAGACAATGTGGGCCAAGAGAGCCCTTGCTAAAGGGCAGTGTGCTGTGAGCTCACCGATCATGGGCTGCAGGATGCCGCCGGCGATGTTGATGAGCTGCTGGTAGATCTGGATGGAGAGGTGGCCCAGCACCTGGCGGTACTCGGTCAGGTCGAAGTTCTTCAGGCAGTGCTCGTTCTGCTTCGCCGTGTTTTGGGTCATGAAACCCTGAACAGGAAATTAAAACACCCGTGTTTGTTATCCACCCACTTACAGTCCATCAAAATCACTGCACTAAAACCCCCCTGCACCCTTAGAATACAATATACCAAAACATGTTACCAAAGTACATTATAGAAAAGATCAGAACTCATAAATCACCTTTGATTTACTCAGGCATTTGTTCATAAATTATTACTAGAGGACTACTTTTTGAAGAAAATCATTAAACTACCAGTTTTTCATTTTATCCTTACCATGGATCTGCACATTTGTATTAACTGCAACACACAGGATTAGAAAATGACATTTCAGGTCCTCTGACACTACTTCAAAGCTATGTGCTTATCCCTTTGAATTGCAATTGTTTTTATGGGAAACAAAGTATTTTGAAATTAAGGTTTTTATAGAATTGGAAAAAACATTTATGACTGCATGTTATGTGCTCTGACAACATTTTAAACTGTTCTGAAATTCATAAATCTCCCCAAATAACTGAAATTGTTGCCTGCCTTTTGTTGATACAGCTGAGCTCTGATCCTGCATTTGGCTGCTGCAAGCCCTCAGTTCTGGGCTTAGGTATTAATACCAGTTTTAGTGACAGAAGCCAATGCAATGTTTTAATTAACACAGATGCTTTGATTGCCAGATCATATGGTCTTATTTGGTGTGAAAATTAGAATTATGCAACCGTTTTTGTTTTTTGCTGACTGGCAAAATGCAAAAATACAACATGTACAAATGTGAGTTGATTTCACGATTTCCCCATTTTCCTGACTAATCAAAGAGCATCATGCTTTTCACATGACAAGACCACATGGGGTTTGGGATTTTCTTTTAAACCATCTCTTAAAAATAGACTAGATTTAAAACTAAAGATAACAGTATTTTGGAAACTGCTCAGAAGTATTTCTCCCCTCTATTTTTTGCACCAAATTGCCAATGGAATTTGCAAACAGCTGGTTCATTTAACACAGTAAATCATGGCAAACAACGTAAAATTTAAGACTGTGTTTTAACCCAGCTGGTTTTCTGGGGAGGATTTTCTTTAAATGAAATATTATTATCCAAACAGAAGAGGGCAAACAAGAGCATAAATGCTAGTAAGTATTCTCTAAAGTCTTTTTAATTTAACTTTTAATTTTAAATCTTCAAAATCCAGTGCTGAGGTTTTACACACAAATCATTATCTTTTGAATGACCTGAATAGTTCATTTAATTTTATGAAATAATTTTTTTTTCTTACTGTTTGAATGCTCAATATACCTAACAAAAATCATGATTTAAAAACCACCAGTATTTGGGTCTGATGACACTCTTAATCTGCAGAATACAAAGCTATAAGGATGGTAGTTGGTAATGTTCTAGGGGGAGTGTGCTAATCCCATTTTGTTGGAAGGGACTGGCTTTAATAAAACTTATTCCAAGCTATGAAATATTGGGTAATGAAAAGCTGTGGGATCAACTAAAATCAGCATAACAGCCTCCAAAACAGCCCACCAGAAAGATTGTAGAGAGGCTGGGACAGCTGGGGCTGTTGAGCTGCACAAGAGAAGGCTCCAGGGAGAGCTCAGAGCCCCTGGCAGGGCCTGAAGGGGCTCCAGGAGAGCTGCAGAGGGACTGGGGCCAAGGGCTGCAGGGACAGGAGCCAGGGAATGGCTTCCCAGTGCCAGAGGGCAGGGCCAGGTGGGATATTGGGCAGGAATTGCTGTCTGGGAGGGTGGGCAGGCCCTGGCCCAGGGTGCCCAGAGCAGCTGTGGCTGCCCCTGGATCCCTGGCAGTGTCCAAGGCCAGGCTGGACATTGGGGCTGGGAGCAGCCTGGGACAGTGGGAGGTGTCCCTGCCCATGGCAGGGGTGGCACCAGATGGGCTTTAAGGTCCCTTCCAACCCAAACCATTCTGTGCTTTTTGGAGCTTTTCCAGGAGCTGCCTTGCTGTATCCAGATTAACCAAGGAGGGAAGTCTGATTGGCCCCATCCCACAGTCAGGGAGAAGCCCCTGGTGCCAGAAGGATGCAGGGCCCTCCCTGCAGGGCTGCCCACTCCCCCAGGCCGGGTTCTCACCTCTTCCCCGCTGTACTGCTTCAGGCAGTGCAGGAGGCGGCACGTGTTCGCCAGCCAGAACGATGTCATCTCAAAGTCATCGTGGTGCTTCTGCAGAGACAAAGTGAAAACGTGTGAGATGCCACCCTCCCTTCCACTGGGGGGTGATGGCATCACAAAACAAAGCAGTTCTGAGTCTCCCCACTCAGAATCAGGAAGTTTGCCCTCTGCAGCTGGGCAGTATTAGCCATTGTTTCCCCACAGACTTTTTTTTTGTTTTTTAATCTCTAAATTCAAACAATTTTATTGCTAAGATCACAATTCTCCTTGTTATTCCAAAAACAGAGGCTCTAAGAGCAATTTGGCTTGAAAATCACTGTGAGAGCTGTGTCACACGCTTGGACATGGTTATTGCCATCTGACAGCCTCTCAACCCGAGACAAGAGCAAATGGGCACCTGCCTTCAGCACTTTCTTCACACCGTTGATGGTGGAGGTGAGCAAGGAGTGCACCTTCTGGTCATCGTTGATGTAATCTGCATGTCTGATGCACATGTAGAGGATGTAAGCAGGAAGGCAGGGGACAGTAGCAGACACTGCCTGGGGCTTGAGATCTAGAAGGTTTGACAATTAAAAAATTGAAAAATCACAAAAAACCCCAAACTTAAGTTTCCCCAATTGACAAGTGAAGCAGAGAATGCCAGAGCTGGAGATGTACCCAGGCAAACCCCTCTCCCCTCAGCCCTGGGGAAAATGGTATTTTGGCTCTGCAGCTTGCACAGAGCCAGGGGTCTAGCTGCAGGACAGAGGGACCTGCCCTAGACCCTCAGCACTAGGGCTTGGCAGGGCAGCCCTGTCTGCACCAAGGTTTGTGACACCACCCCATTTCACCTTATGGGTGCACAGCAGAAACAGAGCTTTTTTACCACATAAAACCATACCCAAGCAGCACACAAACGAACTTAGAACAGCTCCCTGAAGCTTTCAGGAATACCTCCCACAAGCTATAAATCCCCTCTCTGAATTGATGACACATTAAATCGCTCTTTCCCTCAAGATACTGAATAGCAGCTGTGGGCATTTGGAGCCTCTAAAAAACAAGCCTGTCTGATTAGGGGAACTTCAATGCCCACAGCAGTGGGCTAGCACTGCTCTTTGGACACATTTGGGATCCTCACCAGGCTCCTCTGGGGTTAGAGAGTGGTGGTGGTAAATACCAACACCTAGCCAGGGAAACCTGACTTCTGGAAAAGAACTGAGTGAGGGGATGCTGCAGCAATTCTGACCAGACTGTGCAGTGCAAAAGAGCTCACAAGTTCATTATCTGTTGTCTGTCATTACCTCATGAACCAAACTCCTTTTGTTCCTCTGCTGAGCCAGATCCCAGGGGTCTATCCTTCTGCCATCCCCTCCCCATCTTTCACAATGTATGAAGCTCAGCAAGTTACTGCCTGCTCTAAAAACTGCAGCCTTGCTTTGCATTTCCCATTTTTTGCTATCCTTAGGGGACTGTATCCATACTGGTCTGTCTGCTTAGTGCAGCACTGCTTTACCTACCCAAACTGCCATCACCACAAACATCCAGCCCCAGAAGGGATTAATTGAGAAGATGTATTTGTCTACCTTGATTTTTTTAATCTCAAGTTTACAAACTCCCCCAGGCAGGAGAAGAAGCAGCCAGGCAGAGGAGCAGAGCGAGTTCCCCACCTGTAATGAGGTTTCGGATGAGGAGTGGCTCATCTTCCTTGTAATATTCCAGCATGCCCTGAAAATCCTTCTCCTTCCTCTGGACAGCAACCTGCATGCTCCGCTCGTGTGGCCTCCTCTCCACTGCCACCATTGTCTGGGATGCTGTGATGAGAAAAGTGCATCAACAGTGGCACCTGGAAATCAACAACTTCTCGGGCCCTCCACTGGCCTTAAGTGCAGACAGCAAGTCAAAAAGTTATACATATTAAATTCCCAGTAATGTCATCAGCTTTGACAGACTTATAAAAATATAAAAAATCAGGTCCTGGATTACCAGTCTGCAGAGTTCTGAGTAAGAATGAAAGAAAAAGTGAAAAACTTGAACTTAAAAGAGAAAAAATGAAGCCATTTTTTATTTTTCAAGAGACCACAGGCTAGAAGGTAGCAACCCTAGTATGTGATTGTCACGGAGTGGGGCAAAAAGCAGACAGGCAGTGCAAAATCCCTGAGCATGTCATCTTCTGTCTGCCTGCAAAGCTGCAAACCTCAGTGGCACACTGCTGAAGTGTAATAAGGCAGAAGAGACCAGCATGCAAATACTGCAGCAAGCAGCATGCAAATCACACTGACAGAGACCAGCTGGGTGAGCCGTGGAAACCCTCCAGTTATTCAGCTTAATTTCACTTAATGCCTGGTTTCCAGAAATTAACTCATGAGAATGGGGCTCTCTGATTAATCATGGCTTCTCCAGAGAACAGGAAGCTTTCTGTACAACACAGATGCCACATTTAAGGTGCCTTCTCATCAAGATGAATACACATATACATTTTAATGCTAAAGGGTTATAATCCCCCCTTCAAAATTGACAGATCAGAGCATTTTCCTGCAGGCCACTGGGCTCCTTTCTGTATCTCTGCCTGAGTCACTGCATTGACAGCAAAAAGGTTTCCTTAAATATCCTCCAAACCCTGGTACAGGGTCAGTGTCAGCGCAGTGTCTGCTGCTAGTTCAGTGCCAGAACAAGCAAAATCTTATTACTTTCATAGAAAGAAAAAGAGGAAAAAAACCCCCAAACCCTGCAGCTCTCCAAGGCTGGCCAAAGGAGTAAAACCCAAGTGCAGTTCCCCCAACACAGTATCTCCCAACACAAAAGTCACCTTCAAAATCTTGGACCTTCTTCATGTAAATCTTCAGTTGCTTCTTCAGCTTCTTTTCATTCTTTTCCAGCCTTTCTAGCAATTCTTTAAGATCCTGAAAGACAAAAGATGTATTTAAAGAAACTCCCAGCATTAAACCCAAGAACAACTCATTTGGAGTGAGTTAGAGGCTGAAGCCTGGCCTGTGCATCACCAAGGCATGGTGTGAGCACCTCGGTGGAAGAGAAACACCCCCACAGCATTTAATCCTGGATGTTAATCACATTCAAACAGTTTTATTTAGATACTGGAGTTGTTGAAAAAAGCAAAAACTCAGGAGGTGCGAACATTCCCTCCAGACCTTGCACACAGATACAGAAGGGGAGAAAGGGTAAATTTATGATCATCCAGGCCAGCTTTTAGGAGGTGAAACTGCCCTTCCACACTTCCAATAAAAGCAAGCATGGTAAAAGGATTGTGCTGCCTTTGTGCCTAAAAGGGTAAAGGGGTCTCCAGTGTTCTGATTTGGAAGGCAGTGCCACAACGTAGACAGCCTTAAAAAAGTATTTTAAAAAAATTTAAAATAAAGCACCTATGTAGTCACAAAAGTCATACAACCATGGAACATCATCTCAAGGCCAAATACTAACGCTCCCAAATGCACCAGTGGGAGATGCTGATGGACTCTGCACAGAGTTCAGGAGGGGTGAAGGAGAACCCAGTGCCCTCCCCTCCTTGTTTTGCTTCCTTATCTCCTTTCTCTCAAACTGTTTTTTCCCTCTTTCTGTGTTTTCAGCTCAGGCTCTTACCAGGTTTTCATTGGTCAGACGTGTAATTTCTTGCTGAAGTCCAAACTCCACCTGGGCCTCTGGAGAGAGCTGCAGAGTCTGCAAGAATGCCTGCTGCTGCTTCTCCAGCTCCTCTTGCATTAAATCCACCTGGTTTCTCAGAGCTTCCATCTCCTCCTCATGCTCCCTTCTCTGATCCTGGAGCTGTGCTTCCAGCAACCTGAGAACAGGAACACACTGATCAGTCTGTGATGTCAGCAGGACGGTAGTAACCACCATTTGAGTTTAGATCCTTCAAAATTAGCCAACTTGGGAGATATTCCCAGTCAACCTCCCAACAAAACTGACAAACAAGAAGCTGTGGCTATTATTGCCACATTAGTCTGCCATTTGCTGTACTGCAGAAGAAATACTTTTGAAATTAAAGAGATATGAAATCAAATGTTGGTTGTGGGGTTTTTTTAATAAAGTGAGGAAAAAATCCCAAAGCACCCTTTTTATTTAACTGAATCAAACATCCAGGTTCCTTTACTTGCAAAAAGCAAAATGCATGGCAAGAAAGCAGCACAGATCAACACCTGCAGGTTTTGTTTTCAAAAGCTCAGCTTGAAGGACATTTGTTCCTGTGCTCCTTTCCTGTCAAACATCAACTGTCACCCTTGAGAACTGAACTGCAGGTCTTCAAATGGCTGTGTTCAGCTGGAATGCCACTGGCTTTGTTTGCTACAGCTGGGAGTATCATAAAAGGCAGAAGATTAAACCCTCCATTCCTTGTAGCTCTTTGTAGAGCTGCCATCCATCTTTGTTTAAAAAGAATTACACTCACCAGTGCCTCAACTGGCTTCCTTCTAGCCCACACAAATACTAACACCATGACACACAGCTGAGACAAGCCACCAAACCCACCCCTTCTCCCACTTTTAGGTGTGCACTCTGTGTATCCCGCCAATAATTTGTCCTGCCAACCATTCCCACCACCCTTTCACCTGCACCAGCTCACCTTCCAGCCCTGCACAAGGACCACTGTGGCACAGGGTGGGGGAGGAAGGTGTGGAATGCTGAGCTAAAGGGTTAGTAATACATTCAGCTAATGGATTAGCCAGCCATTTGCTAAG
Organism: Rhipidura dahli; assembly: GCA_013399225.1. NCBI lineage: Eukaryota > Metazoa > Chordata > Aves > Passeriformes > Rhipiduridae > Rhipidura > Rhipidura dahli. Next base: position 408,213 of record VXAC01005709.1, read on the forward strand.
CCAGAACGCCTTTTTAAATCCAGTGGAAGAATGATTCATCACTGAGGTGTTAACTGCAGGCACCTGTGCTGATGGTAATGGTGACAAACCTGGCAGGTGACATGATCACTGATCTTTTTAAGTGTCCCCTACACTCTGCTACATGGAAATCTCCCTTCAGCCCACCAGCTCTTGCCAAAAGACTGCAGTAAGTGACTCCAGAAGGTATGAGGACTCTGAGAGAGGGCCACCAAGCCAGAAACTGCAGAGTGTAGTCCCAGACTATACAGGATGATGGTGGCCAAGAGAAGCAATGGCCCAAGGGGATAACCAAGCCCCTGCCCCTGCTGCAGCTCATGGATGTGCCTCATCAGAGCTGTGGATCATCCCATACCCAGCTCTGGGCCTTCTGATGATGGATGCAAACAGCAGTCCTCAAAGATGAGGAAGACTCTGCTGTCAACAGCTTCACACTGACCCAGGACATGCACAGACACAGAGCTGGGACAGTGGGGAAAAAGCTACAACTCTCTCTGGTCCACAGGGAAATTGATGGTGATCCTCTCCTGTGAAAGGTTTCCCTATAAGAACAACTATGCATGGAATTTTTTGTTGTTGTTTTGGCATTTTTCTTTAATAGAAATAATTTCTTTTTATAAAACAGTGCATGCTTTTAGGGAGGATTCCTGGATGAAAAGTACTAATCATTCCCCAGGTTGCTTTGTGTGGTTGTTGTTTTTGTTGTCTTTAGAAAATTTAACACAGTATCTACTCCCACCTTTCAGCACAAGACAGAAAAGCATGTTTTCCACCTATAGACACATAGGCAATAATGCAGAAAAGCGTGTTTTCCACCTATAGAAACACGGGCAATAATGCAGTCAGCCTCATAATCCTGACAGGACTTACATTCTTAATGGGCTTGGAAAATACAGACCCACCATGAAATAAGTATTAAGTACTTAATTTTCATTTTATTTCTTCATATTGGGATTAGTTTGGATTCAGCCTGGATAATCCATGAGACACACTCAGAAGAATATGCTCCTTCTATGAACCTGGGTTCCTATTCTGCTTGGAAAAACACATGAAATAATCCCTGTTATTTCTTCCTGTAATTGTCTGGTTTCACTCTGATACCTCTGGATGCGACCACTTCAGACTACTCTGTACAAAATATTTAAATTTTTCATCTCTTTAATTGTCTTCATTTAATCTTGAATAAAAGTCATATATTTTGGAGCCCTATAACCACCAAGCACAGGGGTGATGCAGGACAGGAATCCAAGAGGGATGTTTGCGTAGCAGAGCAGGACGTGGGGACAGCTGAGCAAGGATGGCACCCAGTGTCCACCACGTGCCTTTCTCACCCACAGACAACACACAGATGGGAGCACAAAACCCCCAGGATCATGCAAAGCTGACAGCTGACAGGATACAAGGACAGGCCCTCCCCTTCCAACAGGTCAAGGACTGGGAGAAAACACTTCTGAGAGGTGCAATTTGGGAAAGAAAAAATAAAATGGCAGAGAGTTTTTTGGCTTCTTGGAGATCCCAGCTTCCCAACCCCTTCATCACCCAATTTCCCATTAACATCACATAATCTTTACTGGATCACAGCTCAGGCATCAGTGACAACGGCCACCACCAGCAGTGGCCAGCTGGAACCGTGACTCCTCTGAAAATCAGAGGAGGGTCTCCATTCCAGCAGTGGGGAAATGTGACCTCCAGCTGCTCCCAGAGAAGACAATGGGCCCCGTCCAGGATTACATGGCAACAGCAGAGCAAGAGAAAGAAACAAGGGCAAGGAAAAGGGAGGAGAAGGGGAAGCAGCAGTGGGGAAAAAAAGAAAGTGCTTGACCTGGCAACTTGCTTTAAACCTTGGTAAGCCAAGCCGAGCTCTCCATCTTCATTGAGATACCCCCAGTCCTCAGTCTTGCTAGAAATAAAGGACAGAAAAAGGAAACAAGAGGACAGAGAAAGACAAAAGGTCAATTGAAAGAGAAGGGGAAAAGGTGCAGAACCCTTATTTGTTTTATTTAGTATTATTTTTTAGAGCAGAGTTTCATTGCATTGCATTTCTTTTTCCACCACAGGGAAGGAGAGCCCTGCCCCGGTTGTGCCCTGTATGACATTTTAAAAACAAGTTTCTCCATTTCCTTCTCACTGCAGCAACTCCCACTGGTCTAAAATAAATTCTCCTCCTTCTACTTCAGCCAAGGGTTTCCCTGGCATTTGAGTCAAACACATCAGTCTTTCCTCAGAGCAACCTTTGGTCCAAACACCACATGCATCCACACAAGATCAATCTCCTCCCTGTACATCCAGCCAGAATAATGCCCAGAAAAGTCTCATCTCACTTTAATACTTTTAGCAGACTGGTTTTTTTTAATCTCCTTTTAGCAGATTGGTTTGGGGGTTTTTTCAAGTTATTTGAGTCAAGAAGCCGATTTTTCTTCTTAAATGAGGTGCTGAACACATTACTAATGAGTGATGTAAGCTGGTCAACTTGACCAGAAACAGTTGTTACAGCAAGGTTTTAAGTGGCTTTGATATCAGTTAGAAAACAGTGTTTGTTTTAAGCAATAACAATTTTAAAAGTAAGCAAAAAACCCATCAAATTTAATATATCATTGTATATATATATTAAAGAAGAAAAAAGAAACACAAACAAAACACAAAAAGATGCAACCCAACACGCATCTCCTGTTTTGAAAAGAGCTGTAGCAGATGTCACTCCCTGGCAAGGGAATCTCTGCATATTTCAGTGGAAAAGCACAACACACAAACTTTCTACAGCAAATTTTCACACGAGGAAAGCAGTGAGAAATGTGGTGTTGCAGCACTGCTTTGAAAGGGCTCTGGAGGTGCCTCACCACCACAGACAGCATGTGCATCCCTCCCATGCCAGTGTTCCAGCACAGCACTTCTCAAAAATAGCAAACATTTCAGGCATGACATTTGCCAAGTTCATCTGTTAGAAGACGTACAAATTTAAATTAAAACCTTGTTGCTACCCCATATGTAGCAAATTTCCAAAAGGGTCTGCAGGCTGACAGATACAGGGAAGTTTACTGGTCTCATTTGCATGAATTTGTTAGTAAAGTCTTTTTTTTGGTTCATATAATTTTAGCAGGACATGTCCTCAGGCACTGAAAACCAAAGGAAAAAGCAGGAAGGATCCTCACTATTTATTCCATGTCAGAAACCTGTGAAACTTCACATGATGAGCAGCATTTTTAAGAGATAACCTCCTTGGAAAAATAGCTTTCGTTCCTTTTTTTAATCACAGGCATTGAGGTAAATGAGGAGAGGAGCTCAAGGAAGTGCCATTATAAGATAAATAAATAAAAATGCTGATTTAAGGTAAACCTGCACAAGGAAAAAAGCATTCAGTCCATCTCCATCAACACAGCACTGACTCAGAAATCACTGCACGCCCTCTTCTCCCAGAAGTTCATGTTGACCAAGACACAAAAAGGGGTCCTTCCAAGATAATTAGATTAATTAGCATCTGAAACATAATTTCCTAAAATGCTAGGTAAATCCTATTGTCAAATAAGGCTGAGAGGACTTGAAAGGGCATGATTCACAAAGCCTTGTTTCCCCTTTATCCTGGTTTTGGAGTCACAGCTCTGGGGGAGCAGCTGGGACTTGTGGTCAGCAAACTGTCCTCATCAAGAACAAAAAATTCCTGCCCAAACACCTCCCTGCCCTGTGAAAGTAGCTTACAGGAGTTGTATATACACCAAACCCAGACATGTTAACTTCAGCACCCTCAGTAAATGATCATCTGTTCCGAAAGAAGGGCCATTTCACTTTCAGACACAGATACATCTTTCCGGTTTAGTTTTAAAGAAAAATAATGTGCACCACAGACTGGATGTATGGCAGAGTGGGAAGATACCCACTGGAGAGTGGGAAGCAGAGATGTGAACCCTTTCCACATGATGGCCTCTCCCAGGATGCAAAAGCATCCCCCATGTGAAGCCAGCACCAGCCCTTCACTTTGCATGGCAGCTGCAGATGGGACTTGCCCAACAGGACAAAATAACCCACATACTCAACAGAAATCACCTGGAAGCTATCACAGAAGCTAATTTCAAAGACACAGCCTGATTTACTTTCAGCTGCCAAGTTATTATCTCTAACACCATCACCTGGTCTCTCACTGGCTCTTCGTTTCCACCAACATCAAACAGGCTTGAATCCCAAGAACTTGATCCCAAGAACTGAAACAGGGAACAAAAAGCCTACTTAGCTTTAGATTCAGTCACTGAAGCAGAAAATGAGGGAGGAACTAACTTGATGATTCTCTCCTTAGCACCTGAAATTCAGCAGAATTTTTTTTTTTTTTTAAGAAGGAAAAAAGAAAGAAAAATGTTGAGTTTAATGCATTTATAAAGAAAGGATTGCTTTCAGTTCAAACTTGCCCTTGACCTGGAATCAAAGAGCTTCCTCTGAGCTTTGTGGAGAGAGAATTGCTACATGGGCAGGGTTAGCAGCACCTGGCACAGTTCTTCCTGGTTCCTCCTGCTGTATTTAGAAGTGTTGCCTTGTGTAGACATGGGGAGAATAAAAGGTTGATCTCCCACCAAAATAAAGCCATGCTCTGTGCTCAGCCTAAATAGCTAAGACATGATGACTAGAGCTAGAGTGACTCCTGGGTAGAGCAAGGTTTCACCACATCAGTCAGCCTGAGCCGGTGGAAGAAGATCCACCTGGTCAAAAAGCACCACAGACCAGGGGGGCAAAGAGCAGCTGACAACCCTGAAGGACAGGGCCATCCAGAGGGACCTGGACAAGCCCAAACAGTGGAACCTCAGGAGGTTTAACAAAGCCAAGTGCTGGAGCTGCAGCTGGGTCAGGGCTGCCCCGGGATCAATCCAGGCTGGGATGAGCAGCTGGAGCAGCCCTGGGAGAAGGACCTGGGGCTGCTGGGGGTGAGAGCTGGACCTGCCCCAGCCCTGAACCCCCCGTGCCCTGGGCTGATCCCCAGCGTGGGCAGCAGGGCAGGGATTGGGATTCTGCCCCTCTGCCCCGCTCAGGTCAGACCCCACCTGCAGAGCTGCCCCAGCCCTGGGCAACAACAGCACAAGGACCTGGAGNAGATCCTCTTCAACTCAAACTATTCTGTGATTCCATGAAAGAAAAATGGGAGTGCTTCTTGCAGAGGTGAGAGAAGAAGTGGGTCTTGCTTGTAAATCCCACTTCAGAACTGCAACCCCAACAGAGATGCTTCCCACTGAAATACTTACTGATCAACATTAGAAAGGGAAGGCATTTCTGTTTCTCATGCTGACACCCTTGGGTACAGAGCTGTGTAAGTACACACGCAAATTTGTGCTGGGGTGGGGGGGAATGTTAATTTATGTCCACAAACACAGTAATACAGGCTCCCCAAGCATTTTCTTGGTCTTCCTTTGTTTTATTGCCATCAACACCAGCCTGCAGTTTATAAACCAACCCAACACACAGACAACTGCACAGGGAACCCTCTAACGGGGAGGCTGGTGGTGCTTAATGAGCCACTGGATAAATCACTGCAGAAAATCAGGGTGAGAGCATATAGAGCTACTGCTGCTGTATTTCAAAAGCCAAGCTCCAGCCAAGCTTCACATGAGAGGGAGATAAGAGAATAAAAAACTGAGCCTGGAGACTGCAGATTTCCCCTCCCAAAACTTAAGAGGCCAAAAACCACCAAGGCCAGATCACATGAACTTCTTAAATTTGCAGCTCACCCCTGCATTTGCAAGGAAAGAGATTTGTACTCTTGTGGGGAATTAGGTCCTGGAAAATTATAGGCCCTGGAGGGATTTAAAATCCATGTGGATGTGGCACATGGTTTAGCGCTGTACTTGGCAGTGCTGGACCTCAAGACATCCTTTTGAGCCTAAATGATGCTATGATTCAATTCTCTCTGCAGAAGTCAAGTGTGGAAACCAGAATGTCTGAAGGAGGAGTGGAGCCTCCTGGAAGGCTACAGAAGACAACATGTGCACCAGCATGGCCAGACACCAGTTAATACTGGGGACCAGTGGCACCACCTGGTCAGACACGTCCTGTGAAAGCAGCAACTCTCATTTTGAGAACACAAACTAACCATCCCTACCCATGCACGCTGGAAAATTTTGGGAGTAATTAAAGCTGTGCCCAACAATGGGATTTCACATCTCATATGAGCACCCACAGCTCCAGGAGAATGTTGGAAAGAAGGAGAAAGAATGAAAGAAGAGAAAATTCACAGAATGCATTAAGTGACCTTCCTTGCTGCAGGAAGCACCCTGAGCCCCACTGATTTACTAACAAAAATGTGATGTGCAGATTAATCTCATCCCCTCTGCTGCAGGAGGAGCAGAAATTTCAACAGCAAGTTCATTTCAGGAAAGCAAATACTCAATGGAAAATTGAAAAAAACCACAAAGACCAGTCCTGATGCAGCCAGATGTGATGCCCAGGCAAGAAACCAATGTCACAGGAGTCCTGGACCCCAACAATCCCCTTTCCTCCAGGCCCCCAGACCTGGTGAAAGCTGTCTGAACAGCTTGGGCAGAGCCTCAGTCCATCCATCAGGGTTTTGAGCTCTAATTAAATGGGTCTTTCCTCATAATCATACAGGTGTGAATAAAATCCTCATTAAGTCAGGTCCCAGCCTGGACTGTTAACAACTTTCAGCAACCACTCTACAAAGTAGCAAACTATACTGTGCTATTAAAAGCCATTAATCCACAATGGCTGGGTCTTCTTTCTTGTTGAATTGAAATTATTTAGGGAAAAAAAGCCTCAAACATCTGTATTTATCAAGGGAAGAAAAAAAAAAAAGATAAACATTCAATTTCCTTGAAGTAAAATTAAAATTTACTTTTCATATTATCTTGCTGTTTAATCCATGTATTTTTTTTTCTTCTTGCAAGATGCTGCTTTATTTTTCGATGTCCTCCTGGGCAGCTGCAAGGACTGATTTAATGCTTGGCAGTATCAGCCCATTGTTACTGGCAGGACAGACACATGTTCACAGTATTAATTCTCACTGAGGTAAACCTGCAATCAAACAGTTGTTCCTGATACTCAGTTTGGTGCAAGAAAACCAATAATGTGAGTGTTTCCAGGGAATACAGCATGTTTGTTAGCTCTGTTAACCACAGCAGGCTTTTCCCCTGGGAGAACAAGAAGGGAACTCTGGCATCCTTCCAGCACAGTATGAGATACCTGAAATAAATGTCTCAAATACATCCCAAATCTTAGCCTTGCTGCTATTTATGTATTGGAAGCAAAGGCAAAACCCAGTTTTGCTAACTTTCAGGTTTGCTTTTCCACCTGCAGAACTAGATGACCTTAAAGGTCTCTTTCGACCCAAACCGCTCCAGGATTCTACCATTCTGTAAGATGTGTGTCTCTGGTTTCACCCTCATGGCCCACTCTTGAGTCCATCAGTGGCTGGTAACTCTCCCAAACATGTTGGTTTTGGTGTGGATCCATCTCTCAGAGAGAATCCCCGTGGTGCTGGGGAGGTCTGTGCCACACTTACCGGTTGGTCTCACACATGCCCTGGTAGGCTTCGATCGCGTCCTCCTGGTCAACGTGCCGGTCACTGTTGGGCCAGCTGGCACTGGGGGAGATGCTCTCCTGAAGTCAACATGCAAAACAGCAACGTGACATCCTGCTTTAAAACTCTGCCTGTTTTAAAAGTTCCTGACACCAAACAACACCTAACTATTCTATTAAAAGCATCCCCAGGGCATCCCCAGGGCATCCCCCAGACTATTGAGTTTCCATGAATCCACATACATGCAGCAGGAGAGATAAGGGGTGAAGAAAGATTTAGTGAACTTGGGAAGAGGATAAGAGGGGTGCTTGGTTTGGTTCAAAATACAAAACAGACCAAAACCTTGAGGAACAGTAAGAGAGCAAATCAATAAAGATCATGTTTCTGGAAAATGTGCCTTTCCATTGGAATGTGCTCTCAATATAAATCCCACCACAGCTCTTTGAGAGGCAGGCTCCCTTCTTGCCTCCGTGTCAGAAGAAACACATTACAGCTGCACCAGCCCAAAGTGAGCAGAATCAGGTCTAGAAATTCTTTTCCCCACCCTATTTCCTTGCAGAAAAAGATTATTGTTGCAAACCATCACCAGGAACACGCTGAACCACACACACTGGTGCAGAGTTGGTGTGGACTGGCTTACCCTCATCAGGTATGGGGGCAAGCACCCTACGGCGGTACCATGGCACAGGCAGTCCTGGGCTGTCTGAAATGCCATGGACTACGTCTCATCCCTGGCCAGGACCTCCTATATCCCTGCACAACCCTCCATAATCTCCCCGTGCCATCCTGCCCACCAGAGCAGGAATGGCATTGCTCAGGCAGCCAATGAATCTCCACCAACAGAAGAGAAGAAGGAAAAGAAAATCCATTACCTTCTCTTTTACCATGTTTTTCCCCATCTCCTTCTGCTGGGCTGCCTTCATAATCTGCGACCTGAGGATGAGCACCTCCTCCTTGCGCACCTCCAGCTCCTCGTTGGCCGATTTCAGCTGGTTCAGAAGCAGGTTGTAGCTGTCCTGCATGTCATTGGAGGAGTTGTTCTGGGTGGCGTGGTCTGCGATGGCCTTCCTCAGCTCATTGAGCTCATTTTTCAGCTTCTTGTTTTCTGACTCCAGCTCTTGCCTCTGGAAAACATCAAGCCATTAAGCGGGTTAGGTAAACTGCCCTGTGGTGCCTCATCCCATTCTGAGATGCCTCTAGGGGGCCTCAATTATCGAGGATTACAGATCAATGCAAGCCAGGATCTAGGGTTTGCTGCCAGCCCAGCCATCTGTGGTTCAGGGAAGGCTTTTGCTTTAGTCAGCAGCCTGTTGCTATTTAATAACACTACAGGGTGACCTGAGGTATTTTGTATTTGTTGACACTATTTCTAAACACAAAAGCAGGCTGTTAAAGAAGTTAAGCATGTAGTTTTCTCCTCCACCTCTTTTCCTTCTGAATCAATAAATCACACAACCCCTACAACATTCAGCTCACCTTTCATATTCATTAGATAAGCTGGAAGATGCTGATTTGCACAAACCATCATCGTGGCAGGCATCCCTTAGGTGAGCCACTGCTCTGTGAATTCCCTCTTCTTTTCTCATATACTTTGTAATTCCCCCACCCCAGTGCAGTGTTTGTAGCTGGAGGATTTCCTCACCCTGATGTCCCCTCAGCCACTGCTGTTTGACAGGCAGGGCCAACACTGTGCAAGTTTGATGCTGACTGATTCTCCTGTTTGCTGAGATAACTGAAGGGCTTATTCGCTTTTGCACGGCAGCAGAAGACAGAAGAATAGAACTCTGGCAGCTAAGACAGCCTTTATTTTAGTCTGTCGCCACAAAGTTTTGGAGGAGGCAGCACAACATTTGGCAGCTCTTTGCCACCACCCAATACCCACCTGGAGCATCCCTGTTGGGTCAAGAGCAGCTTTGCTCCTGCACACGGTGCAATCACAGAATCATGGAAAGCCCATCCTGTTCCATACCTCTGACATGGGCAGGGACACCTCCCACTATCCCAGGCTGTTCCAAGCCCCATCCAACCTGGCCTGGAACACTTCCAGGGATCCAGAGGCAGTTTTTCTCGGAAACCTGTACCAGAGCCTCATCATCCTCACAGCCAAGAACTTCTTCCCAATATCCCATCTAAATCTACCTTCTTCCCAATATCCCATCTAAATCTACCTTCTTCAAGCTTAAATCCATCAGTCCTTGCTGTAGGTCACACACTGGATGGGAGCCACACTCCTGGGGTCCTGCTCACAGCCAGAATCCCAACAACCCACCTTCCCTTTGCACTGATGCCCCACCTCTGGCTGCTTCATGGTGGCACCCAGAACTGCTTCCTCCTGTCCCCACACACCCAGACTTCTCAGGCAACACCAAACCCCAACAGGACCCTTGTCCAACATGGCACAAACAAACACCCCTGCATGTGAGCTGACTAAGTCTGCTGTCTGATGTGGGGTCAGCTCTTTCCTAGGGAGCAACCCCCATCCATGTGGACTCTCTGGTGTCTACAACAGCACAGGATCATTCCACACTGTCACCCATATGTCTCCTCTCCCCACTGCTCACTCAGCCTTTCCATAGCTTCCTTTCACAGCCCCTCTTATCTCTGGGATATCTGCTTCATTATCAGCTTGGGCTGAGTCGAGCTAATGAATCCAAAAATGGCTGGGGGCGATGGGGGCAATTTATACAATTTACACAGTGTGTAGCTAGCACAGCTGTGTAAACCCCGTTTCCATAGGAAACGGGTGTTGTAATTATAAATCCTTACAGATTATAAATAGCATGGCTTATCACAGCAGAGGTGTGAACAGAATAGCTGATCTGGCATCTGGACAGCATGCTCCGAGCTGAACAAACAACATCAGTAATGGGGCATATTCAGGTACTTTATACCATTAAAAAACCTGAAAAAGGATAAGAAATTCGATAGATCCATCGATTCCTCCACATTAACCATGGCAGAGGGAGTATCTGAGAAACGGGCTCTTCTGTAACTGGTATTTAAAGCAGGAGTTGGAAGTGTGTGAGTGGTGGGAATTGATATCAAACTAGGTTTAACTCTTCCTGCTACGTGGAGAAAGCATCGCCCCACTTCTCACTGATCATGAAAGCAATAATACTTGCTTGCTTTTCTACTAAAACAACTCTTCTGTGGGTTTTGTTATTTGCTGGGTAAGACCTCTGTTTTTCTTTTTCTTTCCCTTCCTCCTCCTCTTTCTACCCCTTTCTGCCTACCTTTTTTGTAATGGGTTAGCCACACTGCTAACTCCAAGGACTGGTCAACTAACAAATCCAAGCTCTGCTCTGGTTAGAAACAAAGCCAGGAAGACCAGGAAAGAACACAATAAACAATAACCCTGCTCCAAGAGCCCCTACCCTACACTCCTTACAAAGTTTACATTTAAATTTATTCCCTACTCTTTTCTTTGTGGATTTCATGGGGCAGTGTTAAAACACCTACTGCTCCCCAGCTCATATGCCCTTTTTGCACCAGCACTTGCCAGGGAAGATTAGACACTAAAATAAAATGCTATGGATGTGGAAAGAGACTTCTACTGGCAAAGTGAAAAATGTCCTTCTTCAGCATAGTCCAGTCATGCTGATTTATTTGACAAATATTTGACAAAAAATTTGACAAAAAATTTTAGAGTCAGAATGTAACAACTGAACTTGAACTCACACTTGTCCCAACATATGCAGTGTTAAAGAGCTCTGACAGGGGTACCCAAGCACTAAGGGTGATGGAAATAGCTTCACTCCTTAGCAAAGGGCTGACAGAGCAGGGCTGGGGGAAGTGTGAGCCTGCCTCAGTCAGAGGTTAGCACTGCCATGCCAGGATTTTGCCCCCTCTCTCCTGTCTCTGGTACTCTGCAAGAAAAGAAAATAAAATCCTCCATGCAGCTCATTTTATTATGAGCTGCCAAGGCTAAGGGATGAAACAAACATCCCAGCTATGCAATGAGTGAGAAACTGAATTATGCATCATGCTCCTGCTTGAAATCCTAGAATGTCTGAGTTGGGAAGGACCTTTACAGGCCATTAGTCCAGCTGCAGAGACAGCTTCCACTAGAACAGGTTGCTCAGAAACACAGTCAGAGCAAGAGCTCCTTGGTGTTTTCATTCCCACTGCCACTTTCCAAATTTGAAAAAACAAGGAAAACGCATTTTTCACTGGTGTGTCTCAGGGACGTACCTCCCTGTTTTGCATTCCTGGATAATGATTAACCAAACATCTGTCTGGGCATATTTTGTGACAGCATTTTCTGAGAAATTTATTTATCCATTACGAAGGACAGGTAACTTCTGCCTGTAAATTTATCAGTGTTAGCTCAAGTTTCACACATTTATTTTCAGCCTTACAAAACTGAACAACCAACCCTTTATCCAGATGAGCCTCTCGAAGGGAGCACTGTGCCTCACTCACTTCCCTCCATTAGAACCTGCACCGAGTACAGGCTGCCCACCAGATGCTAATTCCAAAGGCAAATCCCTGCCAACATGAGTGTTGTGACAGTAATAATTATAGTAATAATTACACCAAGACACCAAGCTGGAGGACAGCAGACACCTATGAAGTGTCAGACTATGTGCTGGTTGCAGAAACCAAACATGCATGACCAGCCAGTGGCACCCACACCTTGTACTGTCCTGCTCAAGGGGCTGTGAGTGCCAAAAATGTCTGAAATGGGACACAAAAGTATGGAATCTTACAACAGAATAGTTTGGGTTGGAAGGAGCCTTAAAGCTCATCTTGTCCAAATTGAAAGAGAGAAGGTTTAGACCAGATATGAGGAAAAAGATCCTGTCTGTGAGGGTGGGCAGGCTGTGGATCCCTGGCAGTGTCCAAGGCCAGGCTGGAGCAACCTGATCCAGTGGAATGTGTCCCTGTCCCTGGCTGACTAACTGGTACCTCACAGGCCACTCAAGAGCAGCCACAGAAAGACTTTCCTGTGGGTGAGCATTTAGGCACCTCAGCCTATTTCCCCAAGATAAAGTCTTTTTAAGCTGGTAAAAATTAAAAATAAACACATTCGCAAGAAATTCTTAAAGGAGCCAGAGATAGTACAAATATTTGAGATATAAATTAGCAGGAGAAACAGAGAGAAGAGAGGAAAAGCTTTGTCATAGCCATGAAGCAGCTGTCAAGGGGGAAGGGGGGAAAAGAAGCCCTCAAAATCAGTAGTAAGTCACTCTTTTATTGCAGACAGGGACTTCAGGCTGTGTCCCGTGTCCAGACGTGGGGAAAACAGCAGGGAGGTGTATTTGTCTCCCTTTTTCAGTGGCCTCTCTCAGGGAAGCACTCCTATAGGGAATGTGAAAACCCTCATTTTCCACTTGTTTTAGGCTAAGGGTTAAAGAACCTTGCATTTTTAGCAACATATACCACCTATTCTTATGAAATGGTATTAATGTTAAATGGTATTTTAAAGTTTGTTAGATATATAGAACTATGTATGTTAGTATGCAAAAAGTAGGAAAATACAAAATTAGTGTTTCCACTCTGAACTTCCAAGGTCAAACCTTGAAGAAAACACAGTTTGTGAACTCACACATGAGTCAGAACTCCAGATGCCATTTAAGCAGGAGGTGGTTCTCATTTGCTGGGTTTTCCCCTTCCAAACTGCAACTCCACTTTCCTTTACAAGGTCGAGAAACTTGAACCTTCCACAGGTATGTTTAACCACCTGGAAGACACTTGGTCAGTGACCTTGCCATGCCTCTTCTCCAAGGGACTGTGCAGAGGTACTAAGGAAATTCAGGGGGGTTTCCCTCCATCACAAACAGCACATTTAGCAAGAGCTACACCAGTATCATGCTAGGAAAATAGAAATTGGATGGATTAAGTGTCATAAAAATCTACTGCTAGAGGTAAGGGTTTAGTGAGGGCTGGACATCCTTTCCATCTCTAATTTCTGCTTTTTTTTTTTTTTTTTTTTTTGCATCCTTCTGAGAAGATGATGCAGAAGCAAAAATTGATATTAGTACTGACAGATGGTTTAGCATCATGTTGTTCTGGATAACATATGTTCCTCTGGACTTCTCAGTTGCACTCCAGTTTTTGTTAAAGGAATAGTGAGAGAAGGAAGATCAGAAAGGTTGGTCTGCACTGAAAAAACCAACAGTATAAAAAAAATTTCCCTTAGTAACCCTATCCTAGGAATTTGTTTTCTGAGGATAAGCAAGAAATAAGAATTGGTCCAAAACAGTCAACACCAGAGGTGTTTGAATACAGTTAGAGCAGGAGGACAGAACCCACAGAAGCTGCAATAGGAGCCCAAGAGGTTTCAGTTGCTCTGATTGTCACAGGGAGAAAGTGATGGGGACAGAAACTCAGGATTTAGAGCTTGGGGACCAGATGAATTGTAGGGGAGGGCAATAGCTGGGAAGACACAGGATGACTGTGGTCACCCAGCACTTCTGCTGGGAGATGGAGGCTATTACTGCAATTCACACCACAGGTTTGTCTGGGTTTGACCCGAGTGGCACTTTGGGAAGGCACAGAAAGTGGGTAGAGAAGCAGAACTGGAGCCTGGGACAAGAAACAGCTGGAAGAATTTACACCTGCTACAAAGCCAACTGCTGAGACCTGAGTGTCCCAACAAAGTCCCAGTGGGAATACCTGCTGTGGAAAAAGCCTCCTTCACCACGAGCGGGTTTGTTACCTCCATGGATGACTCGGAGACAGGCAGACATCAAAGAACAGATGTTGCCCCAGAGAAACATCTGTGAGCCCATCCCAGGCCCAGGAGCTGATAGAGAGATACAGCTTTCCAACTGCCCTCTCTAACAGAGCTGATTACAGCAGGTTTTGGATTATTATCACGTTCACACCATCTATTTGGGCTGCTGGAACCATGCAATAGGTTACAGCACTAAGTAGGGGCTTCTCACTCACCTTCAGGCTGTTGTATGCAAAATCTTCATGTTCCGAAGTCACTTCAGTCTTAGTTTCAATTACCTGTGCAGATTAAAGAGGTAAATTTGTATTTAGGAGCAGGCAAAGGAACTGGCACACAGCACAAGGCAGCTGGGCACGTCTCCATCAGGAGCCAGCCCTGCTGGCCAGCTCAGCCATAATAATGTCATTAATTGCCATCAGACAGCATCCCAGCAACACCACTGGGGCAGAGGACACTCCAGGAGAAAATGGTTTAATCTCTCATTAATATCCTGACAACTGTGCCTTGCTGCAGCTTTCAAACAATGACAGTCATTAAGGGAACAATCTTCAACACAGCAGTTGGAAAAGAGGTTTTTAATCCTCCTACAGCAGGAATGAGAGGCTGGGAAAGTCTTCTCTTTCGTGTGTTTCCTGCAAATTGCTAGGTGTGATCAATAAGGATATCTAGTGAAGGAAGTAAATAATTGCTGTTGATGATTTTGTTGAGTCTCTTACTGCATTTGTTCAAAAGTACATTGATCTCACACTGGAGAGTAATAACAAAAATAATTCCCAAACAAAGCAACAGAAGCCCCAGAAATTTCAAATATGTAGCCAAGAGGGATGGCATGTGCCCAACAATTTTTAAAAGAGCATCTTCAGTGCTTCAGGGCACCAAGCACACAGCACTGCTGGTGCTGGTGCACACTCTGGCCTCTGACAAGCCACAGAGCCTTGGCTACAGATGGCAGGGAAAACATATACAAGAGATCTGCTGTCAGAACCCCCCATCCCACAAGTCAGCTCACCACAACCTAGAGAGCTGTATTTTCAGAATTATGGACTCTTGTCCCCTAAGTTACCACAAGGCTGTCAGTTACCTTAATTTTTTTAATATACATGTTTTTAAATTGCTTTAAAACAAGAAACTCAAACTGTAGGAAGTTCAGTTTCGGTTTGCTTTCACAAGGAAGGAAAAATACAGCAAAAGAATATCTCTGCCTTGCAACAGAAATGAAGAACCCATTCTTGTAACAGCTATTCTGATATTTCTGATTTACTATACTACTTTTAACCTGTATTCCTCTATGATCATTGCTGAGGAAAAAAACCCAACCAAAACACACAGATGACAATACAACCCAACTGAGGACACCAGCCTGACTGACACGTGTGGAGTGCTTTTTAGCTCATGCCACACACTGCTGGATGCAGGGAAGCCAGGACAGCAAAGAAATGCTTCAATAACACATATCATCAAAAATATAGGGCTGCTGGACATGCAGGGTGCCACATGTGAGACACAGGGTCAGTGCTGGTGAAATAATGTGTGCTGAAATTGATTCTACATTTCATTGCTTTCAAGATGCTTATGATACTGCCCTTAATATGTTATAACCAGTTTGTTTAAACAAATAAAAAAAGCAGTTCTCCTGTCCAATTGTCCTTAGCTGACAAAACAAAAAGTTCATCTTCACTTTCCAGATGGATTTGTAGCCTTTTATGTTGAACTTCTCACTCTCAAAGCTAAATTCCTACATCATGGGGCCTCAGGCAATGAAGGAAAGCCAGTTACAAATATGAAATATTAGTATCCATGAAAAGATGCCTCTTGCCTGTGATTTCTGTCTCTCTTGCTCCTTTTTCTCCAACTGGGCTTGCAGCTTCTTTCTCTCCAGCTCGAGCTCCCTCACTCGCTTCTGTAGCTTTAGGAAGAGGGTCATGTCCATGGCTGCTTTCTCCATCCCAATCTCCTGGAGAAAAACAGGAGGGAGAAAAAAAAAGACCTCAGTGTCAAGTATTATAACCATGAACAGTTCCAGATGCACCCTAACTGTACATCAGCCACAGCCAGGAACAGGAGCATCCTAAGAAACACATTTACTTCCAAATCCATGGTTTAAACACCTATTTTTAATGTCAGTAAAATAACTGTCTCGTTTTAATAAATTGCTGAATGCTTAACAGCCAAATAGGTAATCGGGCTGATGGAAGCTAAGAACATCAAAAATGCCCTACTGAGTCCCTTTTAGTCAAGTATTTATTTGTTGGGAGTTTTTAGCTGCCTTCACCTGGAATAATTTATATCAGAGCATGGTCAGTACTGATTATTTTGACTTCAGAAAATGCTTTCAGAGCAGTTCAGATATACGAAAGCAACATAACACAGCAGCCAGCAAAGGCAAGTGGGGGCTTCTGCAGGAATGGTATTGGTACACAAAATAAGGTCCTGCCAGGGGGTGGCAGACCCTAGGGACATTCATCACCCACAAGTGCTCTTGAGTCAGAAAAGTGGAGTTTAAAAAGCAGCCTGTTCTATCAGATGTGAGTAAAAAGCACATTTCCCTTTTCCACAGGGTTCTTGATAGCCAAGGAATAATTTATGCTGCTCTTTTCTGCATTAGGAGACTGTTGATTTGATTACAGGGGTTGTGCTGGCCAGCAAAGCATCCGTGAAGATGCATGGGAATGAAAATGCTTGGGGCAACAGGGCAATGAATTCTGGTGTCCTTGTAGAGAAGGACCTGATACAGTCATGATCCACCAGTGCTGGGTGTAACTGCTGTGATGAATTTTCATCAGTCTTTAAGCTGGTATGGCCCAAAGACAGAACTTTATTATTTTTAGAGCTCTGATGCAGCAAACAAGCAGAGTTTGCCAGAGACCATAACCCTGCAGCCCCTCTCACACAATTAACGGTGCTTTTCTACAGCATGAAATCAATTTTATCCATCACACCTTACTGCCTGACCTGCACCCATCACCCCAGGGCAGGGCTGCCCTGCCCTCCCTCCTCACTGGCTGTACCTCCACCTGCTGTATCACATCCTCGGTGTCCCCGATCTCCGAGGTGCAGATGGATGGGTTGTTGGAATCAGACTCCAAGCTGCTCTGGTTGGATGGGTTTCTCCTGTGTCCCGGTGTTTGCTGCCAAGAAATGATGCAGACGCATAAAGCACCCGGTGTTAAAGGATTCCTCTTGAAGTGTAGTTTCTTTAGAGAAAAGATTGTGACTATATACTAAAGTTACCTTTTAGAGAACTACATTTTCTAGGTTTTTATGCCCTAACCTTAAAACTCCTATTAACACAAAGTGCAAAAGTGATATAGAAGTTCAGTTTAAAAATTCTGCATGAATTAAGGGCTCTTCATGACACCAGATGCCTGGTAAGTGTAACATGCAAGCTCAAGGTTGTGCTGCTGACAACACCCTCCAGGACTCCCTTTAAGCACTCAACCTTCCACCAAATCCAGCAGCACTCTGATTTTCAACACTTTTTCTAAAACTTCAGCAATGCTGAACCTAAAGACTTCGAGTCTGGAAATTCTGAAGTCATATTGCTGGAGGTTTTTTTGGTTTGTTTTTTTAACCCAACACCTACACATGAACATCACTGACACAAAAGCGAAACAAGAACAAGTGTGATCCAGCTTTTGCTGAGAATCACAGAGAAGCACGGAAGATCAAGCTCCTTTTTCAAGGCACACAAATGGTTTGGCTCCAGTGCAGAAAGGTATTCTTAGAAATATCAAGCACAAACTTCCTAATAATGGCAGTTCTGTTAAATGTTTTGGGGATGAGTGAGCCACGTTATCCAGGCACCCACATCAGGGAAACAGGGGTAATTCCAGTTTCATTACCTTTATAATTGTCATTTCATCCCTCAAGTTGTCATATCTCTGCTCCAGACTTGAATACTCTTTTACCAGGTTCTGATAACGAGATCTCTCTTCTTCCAGCTCTTTCTTCATCTGGATGTTTTCCTCAACTGTATTTTGTGCAAATTCATCTTTAAAATAGGAAGAAAAAAAAAAGAAAGAAAATATGAACTTTAACTCAGAAACAAGCTTCTTGTAAACATGTGCAACAACAACAACTAATGAACAAAATACTCTCTGCCAAGAGCCTTTAAAATACATGTAATCATTCACTAATATTTAGAGACTATTATAATCTGTATTTGTCTCCTCAACACTGGAAACAACTTGAGCTCTTCTGCTTGCAGAGCAGTCCTTTGACTTGAGTTAAAGAGAAATCTTCAGCACCTACAAACCATCATTTAACTGTGGCAGCTCCAGCTGCCATGGGCCAGCCATAAACCCACTTAAGAAAAGACCAGCACAGTACAGAAATACATTAACGTTGAAAAAGTGGTACTTGAAGCATTTAAAACTTTCCTGCCTGCTTCCCACCAGCAGCTTTGGCATAGAAGCAACAGCAACTCCTGTTCATGTCATCATCCGCCATTTCCCATGGCAAGACTGTGGGAGTTCCAAGAATTTTATATCCAAATAAATTCAGTTATATGTTAAAAATTCCTTCCTGGAAGCAAACCTGGTCCTTCCTGTTCCTGAGGAACCAGGCAAATATAGCCCATGTCTTGTTTTAAATGGGTGAACAACAAACCAACCCCCTCCACTTGCTCTCTCCCATCTCAGATGTTCCAAAAGCATCCTGTAACGGATGAATATATTTGCAGCAAGTTTCTTAACATGTTATCTTCATTGTTTTATTTTGCTGAGACCAAAAGGAGCTTCACAAGTACCATGGAGCAGTGACAGTTACATCCACAGCATGATGATCTTTGTAAATCCTGCTACAAAATCAAAGCTGAAAAGGATGACAAGAAATAGAAAAACTCAATGCATGCATGAAAGTCCCTTTTGTGAAATGGGATTTTCCCAGGTTGCTTCCCCTATGTATGATTTGTCAGCTAAGTCTCTGCTTTTAAAAAGCACTCACAGACTCGTGTCACACTAGCGAAAGGCTTTGTCACAGCTCAATAATGTGAATTCTGCTGCCCCTTGGATCCTTTATTCATCATTCTTGGAACACTGCTATTCCCTACTCCATCAGCCTCACTGCCTCCCACACCACCTGCAAGAAATGCTCTAACATAACTGAACTAAAAAGGCTTTCTAGGTACTTTATTCTGTATTTCACCAATTAAAGTTGTCCCTGGCATATCACCCACCAGCAGGACAGCATGTACAGAACTACCTGCACAACAAAACAAAAGCCACTAGGAAAGGGTCATGGGAAGATTAGCACTTTTCAAGGCAGGGAAAGCGAGCTTCAGGGGAGAAGATTAAGCCCTTGTCTAATGGAGGCCTTACAATGCCACAGGCCGTTTTTCCTACCTTCAGACTGACAGCGAATCCTCCTGTTCAGCTTCTCTTTTTCCTGCTTCAGGAGAGCGTTTTCTTCTTCCAGGTCGGAGATACGCTACGGAACAAGGCAGAGAGTTACTGCTGGCCGCAGGGCAGAGCTCTTGCAGGGATTAATTTCACCTGACAGGAGACAGGGGGCTTTGTTCAGCCTCTCTTTGCTCTTTAAAAGATCTGTTCCCCTGTGCTTTGCCACTAGTCCTTTGTACGCCAATAGCTGAAGCACTGCTACAACAGAGACTAACTTTCCCTTTCCTGAGTGCATTTCTCCTTTAAATCAAGGTTTTCAGCAGAATCTTGTAAAATACTGAATTGCTGGACTTGGTGACCATGACCTGCAGGAGTGAAGCTCTTGCAAGTGATCAGGTCATCAAATCAGAGGCTTATTTTTACATCTCAACGGGCTTCATCATTGTCATCAAGTCACAGCACTGAGTCACAGCTGTTGGGGAAATAAATCTGCTGATTGTTCCCAGAGATGCAGCACTTCAGGAGCTGAGATGGACACAGTGAATGTGAGCTGAGTGAATAGGTCAGGCTTTTTTAACTTTATTGTACCCAACCCATTTAGCACAATGAGTCACTTCAGTGCTTCCCACAGCTACAGAACCTCTGGTACAGTGAGGAATGGCACATACCAGGGCCCCTGGCAACACAACAGCAGCATATTCAGCAATTAACAACAACAACAATTGCCTCATAAAAAATAACGAGAACAGGAACTAAATCCTGCAAAATGCTACTTTCACTTGTCACAACTGCAAGGCTGGACTGATGCTGACAACAATCAATCCCGGAACATTATTCAACCTCAGGAGTTCTGGTGCATTCAACAGCGTTATCTGAGAACACACAACCATCATGTTTTCAAGTGAAACACGCTGCCACAGCCAGGCAGGATCATTCTGCTGCTGTCAGGTGGGAGAACACACATCTTCCCGGCACATGTCATTCCCTGTGCCTGCTCCTTCACTTCCTGTAGCTACTGCTTAGGAAACAGCTACACACAGCAGAAGGATCTCAAGGCGCCAACGATAAACAACTCTGTAAACACCATAATAAGAGTTTGCAAAGCCCAAGAGTAATAATTTTGCTGTCACCACCAGATTAAATTTATAGGCAGCCCAGCTGGCATGCACTCCTAGCACAGATTTCAGTCTTCCACACAAGCATGTTCAAATTAAGGCATTTTATCAAACACTGCCTATGCCAGATACATACTAATGCTGAGAACAAAAGCACAGTGAGTATTTTCTTGTAAGTCACGACTGAATCACTCCTATTCCATGCACAAACTGAAAAACCTCCCCACACATTATTCTCCCTGTTCATTTACTCCAGCTGTCTGCATTACATCTGTCTGCATCTCTCCTAGAAGGCTGGAGTCTGGATGTGCAATTAGAAAGTGAACCCCCCCAATTTAAGCATACAGAGCTACTGGTGTTTTAAATGCTGTGAACTGAGCCAAGATTTTAATATTCTGTGCCAAAACCAACTGCACTCCTTCACCATAAATTACATCTGCCATTAGATCAGCACTAGCATCTTCAAGGTAGGAAGAATTCTTAAAAAACTGGAAAAGAGATACAGGAATGGTGGAATAGACAGAAAACCTGTGGTGCAATGGGACAGCGAGGAACTCGACTTGTTTATCCCATCAGGAAAAGATTAAAGGCAAAGGGATTATTTCACTTATGTATTTTATTGGGTGCTGATAAGGAATTCTCTGCCCAAAGCTATGACTGTTGGAAAACAAAACTGGACAAAAATCTCAAGTATTCTCAACTGCTCTAAGAGGATATTTGGAAGAGAAAGACTTAGTAGAATCCACAGCAAGTATTCCCAGATTTTAAAATTTCTAATCCAGACTGGGTGCAGGTATTTTTAAGATCTCCTCTTGAGCCACTGAACTTTTTTCCTGCATTCCTGTTTCTATTTGAAATGGGAAGAAGCTCAGAGTTCCAAACCTGTGTGTAATCAAGCCCATTGGGAACAAGAACGGTCCACTACGCAGGGAGAGGCAAAGGAAGCAGGTCACACAACAGCCAAGCAGCACAAACCCCATCCCTGGTACCTACACAGGCAACCTTTTGTACCTCTTGCTCATCCTTCCACAGGAAAGAGATCTTTGGAGGTGCTTCAAATGCAACAGCACCTGCTTTGAAAGATTTCTGTGGAAGATGCTGAGCAGGAAGCGCTTGTGATGGCTGAAACCCTTATTATGTAAGTGTTACCCTGGAACAACCTGCTCATGAGATCTGCCTCCCATCCTCCCCCAGTCTTGTAAGGAAAGGACAAAGGCATCTGGCATTTTCCTAATAAAATTCCTGGCCAGGCTGTGAATTATCTCAGCTCACCAAGTGAGAAGATTACATGCTACCAAAAGCACCAGAAAGAGCTGTTGGTACTTACCCAGATGTTTAAAACTTTATCACAAAATTAAGTAATATGAGCTAATCTAAAATTAAGGCCTTGGAGAGAATAGCTATGACAAAGAGATTAAAGGACTTTTTTTCAGTAACTAAATCATAACTGACATGGATTTGCAGGAGCTGCAGAAAAATTAAAGGCTCATCCCAGTCTCACTCAGAAGTGAGACGTCTTTGAGAACCTGTCCCACTACAACCACGTCCATGGTGTCATCTTGATATCAAAGGTAAAAACTCCTTTTGTGATGCTCCCCAGCTTCTAGCAGATATTAGAACAACTCAAAAATCTCTTACCAACATTTTTCTTGGAAAATATTCTGGCTAAATTAATGTTTTTAGGACGGAAACAGGTCCTCTTCATCTTCCCTCTGAAGATGAAGGAACCGAAGGGAGCACTGGAAAGGTAGTGCCAGAAATGGGAACCTGCACTGCTCATTAGAAATGTTTTATAATTAAACTGTTTACTTTCATGGCAAAATGCAGAGTATTTGCTCTGCCGTAGGCAGTTTTACAGCAAGCAATAGCTTCTGCTTTGTTTTCATGCTTTTTAAAAGCATTTCTTCAGTGATTAAGCCAACCTTCCATCCAAGTGCTTGAAGGGGATTTGCAATCAAGAACAAAGAGATGCAGTTTATCCCCAGCTGCATCACCTTTAACATCAAGCATCCTTTCGGGGCCTAAATGCCTGTGCTGCACCCAGCTAACAAACAGAGCCTGGCAACAAAAAAGGATCTTATGA
The DNA here is from genome assembly GCA_013399225.1 of Rhipidura dahli. Lineage (NCBI taxonomy): Eukaryota > Metazoa > Chordata > Aves > Passeriformes > Rhipiduridae > Rhipidura > Rhipidura dahli. The sequence goes on from VXAC01005709.1 coordinate 430,954, forward strand.
TTTTAAAAGGAAATCACTGCATTCACATGTCCCTGTGTGTGTGTGTGTGTGTGTGTGTGTGTGCACACCACAGGTGCAAGGAGTGGAGTAAGTGATCACCTGGCAGCTCTTGGCTCAGCCACGAGACAGCAAGCGTGCACTGCTCATCTCTTAGAGAATTACACCCAGAAATGCATTTCAGTTGTGCCAGTGGTTCAGGGTAAATCACCCTGACCGCCATCCCTCACCACAGCTGCTCAGCCAAACCCACCACCCAAGGGCTCAGCCTCGAGGGGAGGCTGGCCACAGCAGTGGTGCTGCGTGAAGTGCACTAGAAGAGACTCATCTGGACATTCTTCCACTACAATAAAAATAGTTAATTCCAGGCTCTTTTTTCTTTTTTTTTTAATTTCCAGAAGTGACTCATCTTCATCTTTGTCGCATACCAAATACTGTTCTAGAATAACAGCTGCAAAACAGCTTTTTCTTTGCAATTTATTGAGTTGAAAAGCCTTAAATTCTTTCCAATAGCAGGATCAAAGATTCAATTCAATTTCTGATGCAGAAGAGATATCATGGATTTAACTTGAGCAGCCACAAGCATTTGCAGAATGAAACTGAACTCGTATCTCAGTGCCTTAGGTTAAGAGAATGGGTGTGCCTCGGAATTAATATGATCAGCAAAGAAATTCAGGGCAAAAGGTCCATCTTTGCTATTGGCAAAACAAACTCCAGACTCTAAAGTCTCTAGAATGCCTTCTTGTACAATGGTGGCAGTGCTGGACCACTTCTACCCCAAGAGAAAAAGCACAGGAGCCGGACTCGATTGTCCTTGTGGTTCCCTTCCAAACCAGGATATTCTTTGGATTTGCATGAAGGAGGAAGAAAGAAATAAATATATTCAGTGTATATCCCAGGTCCAAACCTTATAAAAGCTCATAACAACCAGCAGCTGGGGCTGGAGCAGTGCCTCTCCTCAGGAAGAGAAGTTGGTCCACAGACATACTCCGGTCATACTCTGTGTGCACCTACAACACCAGACACAGCAGAAACTGTGCCTTGTGTCCCATCCCAGGCTGGGATGAGGAATATTTACATCTTCCTAACATTTGCAGCATTGTGACAGCCCTCTCCAGTAATTTGCATTACATGCCATGTGAATTCACTGTATATACATGAAGCTCTGCCATATACATGAATCTTAGGATCTTAGCAGCCTCAAGTTGTGCCAGGGTAGGTTTGGATGCCAGGGTTAGATTGGATGTTAGGGAAACTTTTTTCACTGAAAGGCTTGTAAAGCATTCAAACAGACTGCTCAGGGCAGTGGTGGAGTCACCAGCCCTGGAAGTGTTCAAAAACTGCATGGATGTGGCATTTGAGGACACAGTTTAGTGCTGAACACAGTGGTGCTGAGCTGATGGTTGGACTTGGTGATTTTACAGGTCTTTTTCAACCTTTACAACTCTGTGATTCTATGATAATCATGGTTATTAAACATCCTGATTTCCAGATGTGTTTGGGTTTGGGGTGTTTCCTTGAGGTTGGCAGCACAAAAGGCATCAGGACGGGGTGTCCTTCAGCAACAGAAATAAGAATCAAAGATCAGACCCTCCCCTTCTGTGAAAAGTGAGCTTTCACCACCACGGCCACCTGCAGGAGACAACCTGAGGCAGGCTGACGGACGTACCTTCCTCAGCAGGTCCTTCTCCTTGCCGTGGCTGTCCTCCATGACCTCCCTCTCCCCACGAGCCTTCTCCAGCTCCAGACGGAGCCGCTCCATCTCCTCCTGCAGGCTGAGGAGCTGGTTGTCATCGCCCCGCTGGCTCTGCTGGTACTGCTGCAGCTCCTTCTTCAGCTTCTCCACCTCAGAGGAGTGGGCTGATGTCAGCATGGACAGCTGCTCGTTCAGAAGCTTGTACTCTTTGTTCTGCAGCCAGCATCCCAAAAAGAAGAAAACAAGAGCCCAAGTGATGTCAATGCATGCAGTGATGCACTACAGAAGTAACCACTCAAATCCTCGAGCCTGGTGGGTGACAAACCCGCAGTAACAAACGTTACCATGCCTATGCCAGTGAAGCTCATAAAGCTAAAAGCTATTTCTAAACTGTGACAAAAGCTCCATAATACTTTGGCAACGATTACAGAAGCATTTGTTAAATTGGTATTACACTGACATCACTCAGAGCGAAGGCAAACAACTCTTGGTAGCACCGGCAACCAAACCCAAATACTACACTTCTACTACAGCCTGCAAACAGTATTGCTTAATGCGATTGTTTTGCAGTTTTGGGGGGGTTTGTAATATTTCTTTCGCAGTTTACCCTTCTATTGCTGACTCCCATGCCTGCAGAAGGCTGGGGTGACAATGCAGAACTGCAGCCTCAAGCACAAGGAACTCCCAAAACTCCAGTCAACTTCTTATTTGCTCAGTTTTTCACTTTTAAAGCACTCAGCAGTGATTCTCTCCCAGGTTTTGAGAACTGGAAATTCAGCAGACTTAGATGATTTTTGGGCTTCAAATTGAAGTCAATGGGCACTACATTGTGTCTAATAAAACATCATCATTATTAGACATTCCCAGGCCAACAACCAAGAGCTGATTCATTAAGAGCCTACTACATAAGCTCTGCTGACTTTGGATAGATAATCTTGATACCAAAAGAACCATTTTGAAACTTAAGATGCAGTCTGGGTTTTAAAATTTTCTCTGATCATCCTTTTGGCCCCTTGTCAAGTGACCTCTCAAAGCATACCCTCTCATTGCCTCAGTGCTCTGAAGCAAGACTGACATATCTCAAATGGAAAAACAAGTAAATGAGGCACATTAATATTTTTTCCTTTACTCCCTTGTAATCAATTATTAATCAACATAAAAATTCAGCATTTGTCATATTAAGAAATTATAATTTCTGCATGACCAAAGGCATTTCATAGAATCCTAAAATGATCTGAGTTGGAAGGGACCACCAAGCCCATCCCATTCCACTCCCTGCCATGGGCAGGGACACCTTCCACTGTCCCAGGTTGATCCAGGTGGATTCTCATCCAGCCTGGCCTTGGACACTGCCAGGGATCCAGGGGCAGCCACAGCTGCTCTGGCCCCCCTGGGCCAGGGCCTGCCCACCCTCCCAGACAGCAATTCCTGCCCAATATCCCACCTGGCCCTGCCCTCTGGCCCTGGGAAGCCATTCCCTGGCTCCTGTCCCTGCAGCCCTTGGCCCCAGTCCCTCTGCAGCTCTCCTGGAGCCCCTTCAGGCCCTGCCAGGGGCTCTGAGCTCTCCCTGGAGCCTTCTCTTGTGCAGCTCAACAGCCCCAGCTGTGCCAGGCTGGCTGCAGAGCAGAGGGGCTCCAAAGAGATTTCCAAAGAGATGTATTTGCAGAACTTTGTGTCTCAAGGTTTCTGTACATGGTTTTACACATCACCCCACTTAGATTTTCATGCAATTACAAGATAAATGCACAGGAATGGATCTGGGGTTTTTTATCAGCAATGAGAGACATGAGAGACTATTTACTGGGTTGCTCCCCACTGCAATCAGAGATTGTTCAACAGACCCTGTTAAACTTGAACTTGCTTTATTTTCAATCATTGTCCATATAAACCCTGCAGATCAGAGACTGTCCTGGTTTCAACCCAGGCTCTGTGAACAAACCTAGAGTTTATTTTGCTACCAAAGGCAGATGCAACAATTTCATCATTCCTGTCATCCAAACTAGTTTTATTCACAATAAATGCTTACAGAGACAGGGCTGCTTGCAGAGACAGTGCAGAGAGACCTCACAGTGTATCTAAATATTGGCTACATGAACATGAAACACTCAATTAGGTAACCAGCCTTAAAAATGTCTCAGGCAATTCCCATAAACATATTAAAAGAAAATTAATTGAAAAAAAATAAAAGAAAACAGGAAAAAAATTGATCCAATGTAAATAGAAAAGGAAGTGCTCCAATGAGGATGTTTTGCAGCAAAATAGATCAAAATCTTTATTGTGTGTGCAAAAAATCCCTTACCTGATTTAAAAACTCAATTAAATTATGCCAGTTACAGATGCCAGAGCATCTGAGCTGAGGCTGACATACAATAATAGGTTTTAATGTTTTAAGAAAGATCTCTTCCTGAGGGGCACATGGAGGATTGCATCTCTACTCATGCATGAGCTGAAGTAACAGAAACATTTTCTTCCACAGGTACTCAAAAAAACCAATACAACTGCAGCTTTCTGGGTTACCTGCTATATACTTTTTTTCTTAGAAAGTTAATTGGTATTTTCAAAGGTTGTGTATGTAGATTAGCAAGGACTGAAAGCAAGATCCTTCAGGGAAACTACGATGCAGCAAACGCACTGTGCCGGAAAAAAGATTCAATGCACTGCAAAGAAAATCTGCTGGAACGGTGCTCATTAGCACTTCCAAAGCATCCCAGGGAAACCTGGCAGCCCTGGAAGGATGGGTAAAGTCACCTCACTGGACAGACTGCCACATGTATCCAGAGGAGGAATTCCTTCCTGCAAAAGCTACAGGGAAAGCATCAAAGAATATCCTTCAAAATGGTCTGTGGAGAGGCTGAGGGAGAGCAAGATGAGCTCAAGACCATTATTTCTGCCTGGTTAAAAGCTCTCCATGACTGATTCCCTAAAGCAGAGCCTTCTGCTGTTTTCATAACCCATGACAGGAAAGCCAACATTAATCAAATATTGGGGTTTTTTTTCCTTTATTGTTTCATTCCTGTACTTCTCCTAGCAAGGAAATAGGAAAAAAACACAAACTAAAAAATACTACTGATGTCCCAGTGCCAAGTCCAGCAGCTCAGCAGATCCAACACTGATGTTCACACTCCTCACACAAGTTCAGCCCAAAATACCTGGACCTGGAATGACTCATCCTATTTAATTCCACCAAAATACCTTCTGGATAAGAGGTTGTATCAAACCTTATGATGAGAGTTTTCCATTCCTAAGCCACTGTTAGCAAAATGTAAGTATGGAAACAGGCATTTTAAAATGAAACACCAGGGTTTGAGAGTGCTGAACTCTACTGCTGTACAACTAATGCACTGCAGCCAATTTACAGTGCAGTGAGGGTGACCACAGCAATGGTCACAGCAAACCCCTGTGTGTCCTGACTCTGCACTATCTGAGCCACCACAGAGCCACTCCTTGTCACCTCCATCCCAGCACTGCTCATGTCATACAGGGCTGGGGAGATTTCAGGTGGTGAGGGAGCTGTGTGGGACAGACAAGGGTCCCTGACAACATCCCAGAATGACAAACTGGAATTACCACTAACTGGTGCTACAAATAAGGAGTTATCCTGACTGAAGAGAATGTTTCCTGCCTGTAAGAAGCCACTTTAAGGATACAAGTGGGTATGAATTTCCCTGTTGGTATCAGTCAATACAACTAGGTCTCACTCAAAACTTCTTATGATCACCCCTCAATTCCTTGTACAGCAACACAGAAAGTATTTAACGGAGTAACTTGCACACATTGGTAGGTGGAAAAACTATTCTGCTAGGTGTGTAATCAAACCATTTTTCTGCAGCTTATTAATGGGAAGTGGCAACTGATGAAGATGTCCCTGTGATCAAATAGTCACTGTAAGGTCATCAAGTCATCCCACACAGGGATCTGTCACATCACACCATCCCACCCCTTCCCTTACCCCTGGAGAGTTGCTGTGTCTAGCTGCTGTGTCTAGTAAACAAGCTCTAACTACTCTGTGAAGTATTTATCCAAATCGCTGTTTCTCTTCCAGGGAATGTGACTCCCAAGACACGTGGTTTGTAGCACCAGTGGCAGCAGACACTCTGCACCCTCAGTGCTCGCAGAGCAAAAAGCACAGCGGTGCAATCCAGCCCCAAACCCGTCACACTGGATCCCACATGGAGCCGGCTTGGGTTTTCAAGCAATACCTTCCGAAGCCGCTATTTTACCTTCCCCCTCCGAGCCGGGCTGGGCAGTTCCCTCAGCTATTCCACTGCACCTTGTGCAGCTCCCCGAGCAAGCTGTGTGCCCCACCCTTACACAAACGCCCGGCTGCCACCAGCACGGCCCTTCCCGGGCAGCACGGAAACGCACAACGCGGCGCTGGGCCCGTCCCAGCGCAGCTCGGGCCCTACCTGCTCATCCACCTTCCTCTGCAGCTGCACCACCTTGTTCTCCATGCCGATGTTGAGCTTCTTGAGGTGCTGCGCCGAGCGCGCCTCGATGCGCAGGGCCTGGAGCTGGCGCCGGGCCCTGAGGCGCCGGCAGTGGCACTGCAGCAGCACGGCGGCCGCCCGCAGCCGGCGGAACCGCGCCCGCGCCAGCCAGCCCCGCGCGTACTTCTGCAGGACCGTGGCCTTGTGCTCCACCAGCATCTGCAAAACATGAGCGCAGCGGGACGGTCAGCAACGGAGAAGGCACAGAACTGAGGAATCGCAGAGCGGTTTGAGTGGTTAAAGTTCATCCACCGTGGGCAGGGACCTTCCACTAGACCAGGCCCCATCCAACCCAGCCCTGGGCACTGCCAGGGATCCAGGGGCAGCCACAGCTGCTCTGGGCACCCTGGGCCAGAGACTCCCCCCACTCACATCCAAGGATTCCTTCCCAATCTTTCCTTCCCAATCTTTCCTTCCCAATCTTTCCTTCGCTTTAAGGCCATTCCTGGAAGGTCACCTGTACAGGTAACAGCAACTCTGGTTTGGCTGCAACAGACATTAAACAATTCCCAAACTGCCTTGGAAAGGGCTTCCCCTCCAAGGAATGTCCTGGTGGGTGCAGGGGGTGATGGCTGGAAATGGAGGCTGTTGTTTTGTACTCTCTTTCATGGACGGAACTTCAAACCATGCTCCTGGAGGCTTCTCCAGGGCACTGTGCTCAACTGATGCAGACAGGACACACCCAGACCTCTCCCAGGAGCCCGGCTGCTCTCACTGCTTGGCCACTGACATGAGGGGATACGACCCTGGCTGGATCTTGGAGGACTTGGTGGGAGCAGGTGACATCTGGGCTCAGCTGCCACTTCATGGAGCACCTCAGAACAGTACTGAGATGCACCAGAGCCACAGCTCCAGAATAAACAGTCATTAACAGACACACCAACACTCAACAATGAACTTATTACTGTCCCCTCAGCATCAGATATAACCCACAACAGAACAGATCTGGAGATTTTTTCTGTGTTCCACCTCTGCATTATGGTAATTTTTACTGCAGATAAATGCTGTCCTAATGGGATTTCATATCAGGTGGATAACCTTCAAATAAAACCATGAGTCCTTTCACTACACTCTGCAGACAGTTCTCTAGCACAATTCAATTCCTAGTAATAATTTGTATTTGTTTTCATGAAATTTCTAGCATGCTTGCATTAAATTTCTTCCCCAAAATTTACAGCTATCTTGTCAGCCAGTGGCAATTCAATTTGGTCCTCTAAAACTGAAGGCTGATAAGGCTGATATTTTAGAGATACAAACAGCATGTTGTTAATAGCTTCCTTATGCTTCAGTCTGCTAAGGAAATAAATAGCAGAATTTAAAGATTACAAGACACTTTATTGTTACTAGTTTGGGTTAAGTTATCTCAGAAAAGGTTATCCTATCAGCTTCTCTCACAAATATTTTGTTTCACCCTAAGGCTTTCTTTGCAATGGCGAATTTTAATTCAGAGTAAATGGATTATGTGAATTTAGGATGCAGCGAGAATCACTGTGAAATAAGCTTTGTATGTCTCCAGCCTTGGTACTTATAAATGGAAAAAAGCTAGGGATGCCCAAAGAGGTAGAAGAAACCCCACTGTATTGCCCTGGGGACTTATTTCAGCTTTACAGCAAAATTTTGGTGGGCACTGGGCATGGCCTGACCCCACAGATCATCACCCACAGCCCTGCATCTGTCGCTGAACATGCACTGGAACCAACACCTATATCCAACACCTATACCCAGGTGCTCCAGAAAATAAGGATGTTCAGATTAGAGAAGCCTGGCCTTCAGCCAACTTCTATACCTTGCTAAAATTTGGGCGGCCTTAAGCCTCAGAGAGTTTAGCTGCTGGACCAGCTGTCTCCCCTGCAGAAGCTTCCAATTTAAAAAACAGGTGCTGAAAAAGCAGTGGCAGCACAAATTCCTTATTACCAGCTGCCATGTCTCAAAGGACAACCATGGTCTCTCTGGGAGGTCACCAGGTGTCCAGGTAACCTCAGTTATTCCCAGGAACAGGCTTTCCCCTCATGATGCCTCTCAATTCTTGGAGAAGCCCCATAGCCCAGTTAGGCACCAGTTTAGGTGACTGCCAGCATAGTGCTGGATCTGAGGAGTGGACAGAAGATTCCCCAAAGCTGTTCTCAGTTTCCTGACATACAGTAGCTGGAGAAGGACTTTGGACAAAGGCTGGAGGGACAGGAGCCAGGGAATGGCTTCCCAGTGCCAGAGGGCAGGGCCAGGTGGGATATTGGGCAGGAATTGCTGTCTGGGAGGGTGGGCAGGCCCTGGCCCAGGGTGCCCAGAGCAGCTGTGGCTGCCCCTGGATCCCTGGCAGTGCCCAAGGCCAGGGACAGTGGGAGGTGTCCCTGCCCACAGCAAGGGGTGGAATTAGGTGTTCTTTAAGGTCTCTTCCCACCCAAACCACCTCTGGATTCAATGACTGCTCACTGTATCACTGCTGTCATCAAACTCTAAATTCTTTGTGTCCAGCTCCTGGTTTAACACAGAAAGCTAAAGGAGAGAACTACTTAAAGAGATATTTCTATCAATAAATGACTTATTACCTTCCATGACAGACCCTCCTTGTCTTCCCACCCTACTGGGAGCAGCTCCTGCATGCAGCTCCGACACACACCCAAAGGGACAAGGAGGTTTCAGCAGAGCGTAGATTAGATCAAATGACATTTCCAGATCTCCACAATGCCTCCCAGCACCACAGTGACTAACTCCATTTAGCTGCTCCACTGAGGTGCTGCTGCCAAAATCGTTTTTGCTCACACAGCTTTAAATAGCAAAGCTCGTCGTCACTGTCCACTCTCCGGCAACACCAGGGGCTGTCAGCTTCACAAACATCAACACAGCCACAACAAACACATCACAGAAGTAAACATAAAGGCTCTCTCCTCATGCAAAGACCCGCCTGGAGGTGTACCTGGTGGTAAATCCTCCTGACAAACATGCCCCGAGCAAAAGCCTGAATGGTGAGGGTGGCGTCGCGGACCCTCTGGAAAGCCCGGCGGATCCGCAGCATTCGGTACTGCTTCTGCAAGGTGATGGCAGCCCTCGTCCTCCTCAGGTGCTCAGCAAGCCTGCAATGCACAGGAGGAAGGTCAGCAGGGAAACTAAACTCCACTTCTTTCTGTTGCAATAAGTTTTAAACCAGGCAGAGAGGAAAACCTTTTGTCCAGTGTGGCTTGATGGTACTCAGAAATGACCACCCCAACAGCTGGGCTAAGAAAGCCTCCATGCTACCAGACAGCAGCCATGGAACCCAGGAGCACTGGAACCACAAATCACCACACTTCATTGTTCGCAAACAGCATTAAACCCAAGTGTTCCCCAGGTTTCCCTTGGTTTGAGCTCTCTGCCTTGTGTCCTTGTGCCAATCAGTGCCCAGGTTGGTTCCATCACTTCCCCGACTATAAAAAGCACACATCACTCAGGGTATCTACTGACTCAGTGAAAACAGCAGCAAACTGATTTGACATTTAAACTGGTGTGCACTGCTTTGGCAACATTCCTGAGCAGAGCCTCGAGCAGTCCACAGACCGTAAATGATGAGGGAGGTGGTCAACTCCGCACCACATTGCTCCCATTCTCCAGCTGAACTCATGTTCAATTTGCTGTTACACCTGTTAATAAGTGCCTATAAACCCTCCATTTAATTTGATAATTAGCTTGTTTTGCTGAATTTATGATTCATTTATTTCTCTCAGCATGCAGCATTATTCAGAAATTTGATCCACTTCTTTTATTTAGTGAAAAGCACATCAAAACTAAGAGCCACATCGGATTGGTTTATGTATTCCTTCTATTGAGGTAAATGGTTTCTCATTAGGACCCACTGGGCCAGGGCCTACTGAAGAGGAGAAGAGATGGTCTGTTTCCAAAAAGAAGAGGCAGCAGTTACTCTGATGCCATCCAACCTTACAAACGCTGCACGAGGAGGGCAACTGAAAAATTACGTAGCAGAAACTCTGCAGCAGCTGGTTCTCCCTGGTACCAACCCTTTTCACAACCACAACACCACGAATTCAGCTACTATGTTCTGCTGATTGTCTGACTCAAATTAGGGGCACAAGAAGGGAGGTGGCCAGTGTATTGGGATGCTGTTCCATTGCTTCATTGCTCTCACACCCACGCCACAGCTGCCACCAGCAGCCCACTCTCCAGCAGTGGTACCTACAGAAACCCCAGCAAGCCACTGACAGGAGGGAGCTTGAGATTCCTGCACAGAAAGAGTTAACATTGAGCTCTGTTACTCTCTGCTGTACACAGCCCCCCTGCCAGTGATTTGGAGTGATTTTCCTCATTATAAAGGATACAGCAAATCAATCCTGAGAACTCCCCTTGGACATCACAGAGGCACAAACCTGGTCCCTGCAGGGGAGGAGTGCATACCAACTAGATAGCTCTTCCCTGGCTGATTCAAATGTCCTTTATCAATGGCAGTCCCAGGAAAACATGAGTTCTGTGAAACACTTTTACATAAATCCTTCAGAGTCCTGTGTTCATCTCATTATAACCGCATTGTCTATGTTACAACCTTGGCCCAGCACCCAGAAATCAAACTAATGTAGATATGAAACCAGTGTGAGGCAAAGAATTTTTACCTCTCGCCATTAGACAAAACTGGGGATAGGAGCCAGAAATAAGTCCTGACTTTAGCCAACAAACTCTCACCACAGTGTTACCCACATGCACATTACACGTCTTGCTGTCAAGCAAGAAGAGTATTTTCAAAGTTCCTCCTATGAAACCCCCAAGTTTAAGACCTAGAAGATGCAAAAGATTGAGAACACAGGCGGGCAGAGGTGTTTTTCACCCTTGACTTCCCAGATGGCCCCTCTCTGGGGCTCCCCAGGACCCACCTGCGTGCCAGGTGCCCGCGGGCATAGCGCTGCAGGACGAGAGTGGCTCGTCGCAGCCTCTGGTACTTGACCCTCTGCAGCCAGCCCCTCACCGTCTTCTGGATCATGATGGTGGCAGCTCTGAACTTATCTGCTCGCAGTTTCTCCAGATATGCCACCTGGCCTGCACGGAAAAAGATCTTGGTACGGCCAAACTGGAACTTGTCTGGATCCTTTTCAAAAGCATAAAGGAAACTACATTTAATTAAGGTAAACATTACTTGTTTTCTTTTTTGTTTTCAGTTTAAGTTGATCAGTAGATACAAAGTAAAAACACCACTTTGAATCAAATTTATCAACTCACATATCTTCTTGATTGGGTAATGAAGACATTATTAGACTGCATTATTAGACTTGTTAGGTTATTAGACTTATTAGACACTATTAGATATCATTAGATTTATTAGATTTGCTGTACTTGAGCATATATATACCCATTAAGGAGTGCAGCACTAGGACTCAGCCTTAAACTCCATAGATTGCCTTAAATTTTTGAGGGGTTTTGGGCTGGGTTTTCTGCATTTTGTGGTGGGGGGGGTTGGGGTTTTTTTGGCTGTTGTTGGGTTTTTGGTTTTTGCAGTGCTGGATTTTTTGGTTTGGTTTTTGGGTGGTTTTGGGGTTTGGTGGTTTTGTTTGTTTGTTTAGATTTTTGGGTTTTTTTCTGTTATTTGAAAGGTTTTATGTAAATAGAGAAATCACTGAATCACAAAACTGTTTAGGTTGGAAGAGACCTTAAACCTCACATATATCCAACCTCCCTGCCATGGGCAGGTACGCCTTCCACTAGATCAGACTAGAAATACAACACCAGAGCACTTCAAGAAAAAGATTTCTTTTTCACAAAGATTTCTTTCTTGTAAAGAGTGATGCTTACATCCACAAAGATATACACACACTGCAAAAGGCTCTGCAGCCAAGGGAAACACTGGGTGCAAAAAGCAAAAAGAGGAACCCAATTGGGTAAATTCTTCAAAATCCCATAGGAAAACAAGAGATCAAACATTAAAACCTGTCTAAGGCCACTCAACAGCAAGAAACCTTGGCATGCACATTTGCAATTTGACAATAATGCATACAAGCAAGAAGTAGAGCTTTGGTAAGGAGAGGTGGCAAAACCTTCTGATCAGTTTATGGTAAAAAAAGTTCCAATCTGTAGGATGCTTTTTCCACATAGAGCCATTGAAAGCCCCCCACAGATCCAGATAAGGCATTTACTGCACTTTTCCCTGACTCATTTGTGCAAAGAGGCTTTTAATGATTGACTAAGGTCCATGATGCTGTCCCAGGCTGGACCTCTGAAATGTACTCCAGCTGTGGTTAGGCAAAAGCAGAAGGAGGAGCTGGGGGGGACACACTTTTTAAAAGTGGCCAGTCATTCATGTCCAGCTAGTGACAGCAAACTCTGGACTTCACCAGCACCAAAATTATCTGTTCCTCTTGACCACAACCAAGAGATGCCATGTCCCACTTGCTCCTGCCACCTCCTCGCAGGACTGCCTCCTTTTGGGAAGGAGGAGAGGAGGTGAGAAGCACCTGCACGAGCAGCAGGTGAAGCTGGAGCAATTTCAGACCACATCAGATCCACGAGTTCTGTGTTTTTATAATCATTAACAAAGATCTGGTCCCAGCTCACCTTAATGAGATCTTCCAGCAGGGTCTGACAGATCTGCTTCTTGTCGTTCTTAGAGAGGTCTCTCTTGTTCATAAGCACGCGGTACCTATTGAAAAAGTCATGGTAGGACCACCTGAAAGCAAAGCACACACTGGGTTAGTCTGCATGCTGGGCACTAGTTCATTAAAATAAAGTGCTTCAAGTTGTAGACGAATCAAAACATGAAATACTTCAGGGGATCTCTCACCACTACCCTCAGGATGGACCAAAGCCACCTGAAAGGAGCTACTCACCCCCAGCCTGGCCCCAGTCTCAGACACTACATGGCCATGTAGGGCCCTTCTAGCCTGGAACAGAAAGGCCATAGATCACCAGTTTTCACCCCTGATGTGCTTCCTGATCTGCTGCTGTTTACCACTCAAATGCAGCAATGCTGTTCCCATCAGAAAGGAGAACCTAATTTTGGAGAAATCATGGATCTCTTGATTGCGCAAAAACAAAAATGAAAAAGCAATCTTGATAAAGTTATAGAGAATGAATCACATGGATATTAGTTGTGTTTTTGTGTTCCCAAACTCTACTGAATATTAATTTTAATCAGCTGACTCACTAATTGCTCCATGTGGAGGTCTGTGACTGACACCCTTCAAACACAAAATCTTTTGGCTCTAGAAAGACAAAGCAGCCCTTTGGAAGATGCCTCACTGTCTCCAGCAGCAAAGCTTCCAAATAGGCAACACTAACTGAAGGAATTACAGCATTGTATCCTACTGCTAGGAAATATCATCTCCTGCTGCCAGTGATAGATGCAGAGCCTGCACACTGGGATCCTGAAATTGCTTCAGTATCTGCCAAGTTTCAGCGTTCTCTAAATTAACACAGTGAGTTATAAACCCCTCAAAACCTGAGGTTTTAATTTAACACAAGGCTTTTTCAGCAATGTCCAGAACAACCACTGATATTTCAACAAAATATGCATAACAAACATCAAAGGGAGACTGAAGAGAATCGCAGAGAATTTGATTTCTGCCCTCACTCAACAAAACCACCTGAGAGCCTGATCCTCACCTGCATGGATGCTCTTGGCCACCAGGACGAGAACACACTGTGTGAAGAGCTGCCATATAGATACATCCCCTCCACCCAGAAGCCCCAAGCATACCTTAATTTTTGCATTACTGCACCAAATTCTTCCTATTTTTCCACTTCCAGGGATTAAGAGTGTGGGAGGGAAAATAAATTGCAAAGGGCCAGAGCAATGCTTGTGTGCTTTTGTCAGGTCTTGGGCAGTTTGCAGCGGTGAGGCTGAGGGAGACCACCTGAGCAGTCACAGCTGCCAGCTCTACAAAATAACTTGATAAAACAGAATAGTTCAGTTGGAAGGGACCTGCACAATCACCTACTCCAGCTGCTGATATCTCTCATGAAACACCTTGAAGGTTGGAAGCTCTGGTATTTGCTAACACAGGCATATTGCTGATTTCAAAATAATACACAACCAACTGTGTCACTTCAGAAAAGGCAGCAGGGAAGGAAAGGCAGTTTGATTAAAAGCAATACTCTAATTAAAAGAGTACAGCAAAGGGAAGTGTTTGCAAAGGGAATGAAAAGTGAAAAAGGGGGGGAAAAGTTAAGGATTGGGAAGCCACACGTAACTTCTGCATGGACATAACTGGCAAAGAATATGGGATGGCAAAAACCAGAGACCCCTTAGGATTGCACCTGAAACCAAAGGTAAAATGGGGGCTCCTGGAGGCAGAAGCATGAGGGAAATTGCGATGAGAGGATTTCCCATGCTCAGAATGCTCAGATTAGTTCTGGAGCAGCCAGATCTAGTGCTGATTTAATCCCTGTCTACATGGGCTAGTCCCAAGGCCAGGCAGCTACAGCTACCCACCCTGAAATAACGAAAAGTATTGGATTACCACTAAAAAAACTAAGATGTCAGCTATGGGGAGCTCTCTCTGGGGCAAAAACTGAACACAAAAACTATGCAAGACTTGTGTCCTGTAGAGCTTAACTTAAATGTGCCTTCCCTTTGCTTCCTCAGTGCCTCCGTTTTATAATTACATTTCCCGTTCTGCGTTGTGCAAATAAAACCTGTTTTCATTTCAAGCACGCCCAGGGTTTACACAGCTCCAAATCAAACCTGAGAGGAGAAGCAGAGCATGCAGTGCCCAAGGCACCCAGCCAAGCACACGAGGCTGGAGACATCCTGCCTGGCTCAGGTATTGCTTGAGCCAGGAAAAGCTTGGGAGGGGGATGAGAGAAGGAGGGAAGGAGAGAAGGTTCCTATTAACCTGCCAATGTCAGCTCAGGCATTGACATTATTAACTGCTGATATATGGAGAAAAAAAATCACCCTGCAGGTGCCACCCAGGCTCTTCCAGCAAGGAGCAGATGGTAAAGAGGCAGAACGTGAAACTCAGGGCATGGGTCCAAGCTGGGCAGAAAGCAAAATCCATCATCTTCCAGCACCAAGGCAGAGATGGGATCCCACAGCTGTCCACGAGCAAGAGTCAGACACCTGCAGGAATCCCTTAAAAATAGATCATAAGTCACTAGGCAGTGGGTCTTCCTCCAGAGCCTGTTATTCTCATTTCCCAAGGTGGCAAAAATTGATTTTCCACCTCCATCCTTAATATAAATGACTCACTTTTCAGGAGTGAGTCTCACATGAGACACTGGAAGTGTCAGGGAACACACCCCCTGGTTTCTGCTGAGGTGTTTATCACAACTGGTGGCCTCCACAGCCCCATACCCATGTCTCAGAGGTTCCCAGCCCCACGCTGCACCCCCACGGTACAGAACTGCCTCACTCGTGCTCTCACCACCCTCGCTGATTTACCAGGACATGACAGCCCTGACACCACACTGCTCCTCTGTTATTGTCCACGGAGCACCAACACAAAGTCTCTGCCACGCCAGGGCTCAGCCAGCCCATCAGGAGCTTCACTGGCATATCTGCCATCCCAGTTCACCAGCAAAAGAAAGCTGCAGGGGATCATAGGTGCTGCTACAGAATCCTCCCTGGAGAAAGGAACAATTAAAGCACTCAGGTTTAATGTAACACGCCTCATTTAACCACTCGAGGCTCAAAGCTGTATAAAATTTCCTTACAACTGTGTGCTCGGAGAGAAACAAACATCATCCCCCAGCCCTGCAAGGGAGATTTCTCCTGTGCAGAAATATTGAAGTTCAGTGATTTGCTGCACACTTTTTCAATTACTTTTCTGCACATATCTCTTTTTTTTTAGGTACAATGTCTTCATTTTCAGAAGAGAAAAGACAGAAAAAAAAAAAAAAAAGAACAACAGAAAAAGAAAACCTATTTCATATTTGCCAAGCCACACACACCGGCTCCGTGCAGGAGACAAAGGATGTTGTGCCACATTATCCCACAGCTTAGCAGGTCAGGAAAGATTATGGAAGGGTACACCTCACTTCAAGTTGCTGACAGGTGTCAAATAAAAAACTAAAAAACAGATCTCAGGTGCTTGGGATGCTGCCACAAAACACACACCATGGGCAATCTCAGTGATGGGGGCTGGAGACCACCAAGGGACACGAAATAAATACAACTCCATATTATTATCAAGTTTTAAGATCCAGATAAGTGGTGCAGAGAAAAGAGCTGGAACCAGGGGGATTTTTTTTTACCTGCACAACTGAGAAAGAGGAAGAAGGAGGCACAAAGGACAGGGCAGATGCTACTCAAACTGAGATCAAGCCAACCTCAAACAGATGAATTTTGCTTTTATGTCAGAACAGGTCACTAAGGGGGAAAGGCAATAAAAGGAATGGAAGGATACAGGAAAAAAACTTTTGCCTACAGAAAAAACCCTCCTTGGGCTCCAGCAGCAAGGAGGATGCTTGGCTGGGAGCCTGAGGCTTGGTCATGCCATCAAAGTCTTTGTCATCTGCAGGAAACAGAGGGAATAAGCCACAGCACACACCACAGATAAAATACATTTTCTTCTGTAGTTTAAACCAGATCTGGATGTTTTCCACAATGATGCAGCCAGGTGCAAAGCAAAGGGGCTACTTCTGCCCAAAATCAAGGGGTAGTAGAGCCAGCTGGGTTTATTACAATGTCAAATTAAAAGGAGAGTGGGGGTAGGAAACTGGGGGTGACATTCTGAGGAAGCCTCCAAAAAGCATCTTTCCAAGCAGTCAGCAACTGCCCAAAATATCCACAACCCATTGTTTCAGGGTTATTACAGCAATGTTATGCCAGCTGCACTGAGTGAGCAGCTGAAAGGAGTGTAATAGGTCAAAAAAGCTTCATACTCTTAACCATAATATGGTTTCTTTTGGTACCTTAAAATACCTGAATGTCAAATGTTTCCATTCAGGGTAAACAAATTCACTGTCCCCATCACCCAAGACTATCCCAGGTGCTGAGCAAACCCAGTTTTATGTAAGAAATACTGGCAGGACCACATGGCACCCTCCCCTGAAGGGGTCAATATTTTAAGCAGGAAGGAGCTGGACTATACTGATCTTTCCAGAGGAGCCAAAACATGTTTGGAGGGGTGCAGCTTCAATCTCCGAGCCAAGATTTGACATGAAATTATTTCAGAAACTGCAGTTCAGGGAGAAAATTTCTCTTGCCTTGTTTACTGCAGCAGAACAGATTTGCCTTTCAATTAGCTCTAAAACATGCACACTGTCCTGGCTTGAAATTAGCTGGAATATATTCAAAGGGAAGAATGAGGGGGAAAAACCCCTCCATTTACATATTACACCTTTGTGTGAAGTGGGCAAACAGAGCTGTTGGTAGCCAAAGCAATTTATAGGTCCTGTTATCCTGAAATGACAGCCAGACAGCTAAAGGCACATTCTATAAAAAAAAAATTGTATATCTGAGGATGTCCATGACAGTTTTCAGTTATAAGTGTTTAATGTTTATAGAGCTTAGCAGCTGGGATTTCACACTGAATTGATACAAAAATGCTGCGTCTGACAGTGAGCTCCAGCGACCAGAGGAAGCAGCCAAATGCCAAGGATACTTAAACTATAAATACATAACAACTACAATGAGAGTGTTCCAGAGAGAACTGCAGTGATGAGGTTATTCAGAGTGATGGCATGGTGGGAGACCACTGCTGCTGGACCACTGACTGGAAACCACCACAACCAGCAGGAAAAGAACATACAGTTTTGATAGAACCAATTTAAAAACTTGTTTTAAAGAGTATTTTGTTATTCATGGAGATCCACACCAATTAGTTCTCTGTAGATTCATGTCTAGGCAGCCAGTTTTGTAAAGAAGATGAATGGTTTTACAGCACAGAGACATCTTCCACGCTTTACCAGGGGAAGATGATGATAGATTTACTACCTACACACCTCAGACAGTCCATTCATCACAGTCGTTTATGTACATGCTAACAGATACAATTCTTAACTGCTGTGTAACATTTCAAAGCAAATTATACAGTTTCAATTTATTTCAGACACAGCCAGAGCGCAGCGTACCATGGAAATGATAAAATAAACCCAGGCACACCCTGCTGGGGAGCCCAGGGCTTCAGATTTCTGCAACTTCCATGGGTTCAACAACTACAACTTGTATGAAAAAATATTTCTTTTCTTAGACGTAAAAAAATTATTAAAGACTCAAAACACTGAACTCTTCAGCAGCAGGTGGTTTTATCCAGAGATCTCTGACTCAAAGCCACATCACCTCAGAAGTCACTCTTGTGACAATATGCTGAAATATATTCAGAGATAAGCATTACAGGATGAAAGTAAGAGTTTTTTTTCTATTGTTTCTGTATAAAACTTACCTTGAGTTAAACAAATTTGGAAATTCCCTGTTGCTTTATGGGTAAATTGCTTACATCCAAGCGAAGCAAAAGTCACGAAGATCAAGTTTTCCATTATTTTTTTAACGTATTCCAAATTCAGAGCCTTCACATGGGGTTTAAATTTAAAGCAATAACTCTCCTTTTTGGTTTTATCCTTAATCAAGCAATATAAAATCAACTTGTCTCAAAACATAAGGAAATACAGAGGAATAATCAATGCTCACTGTGATGAAAACTGAGAGATTACATGTAAAACTGCAGAAAGAACTAAAAAGTCTGTTACTTTTTCTCCAAAAGAAGATCCTGTGGATCCATCTTTTCCCAAGCTGGTCTATAAAGTCAATTTAAATACACAGGTTATTCACAATCTTTCAATGATTTCAACTGTCCAGCTCCTGGGTCTGGATTTTCAAGACTGGAATTTTGTGAGTAAGGAAGGTGAGGAACTACCAGAGCCCAAAGCAAGTTATTTTATTTAGTGCAGAGCTGTTCCTAGATACAATTATCTCCTAGAAATATTAAACTATACAAAAATCTGTCCTTCAAGCACCACAAACTTTGGAGAAGGTCACTCTGAAAGGCTGAAATACCTTTTTGCACACTTTTTTTTTTTTTTTTTTGGTCCCCGGAGGAAGAACAAGAGCTGACAAGTTGCAGTGATGGAAGAGTCCTGTATTCTTAGCATCCTGGGAAAAGATCTCATCACCAAAAGCATGCAAGCAGAGCTGAGAGCACCACTTTTGAGTGAGTGAGGGTGGAGAAGCCCTTGCACCAGTCAATTACTTGCTGTCAATAGATCCTGGCTGGTCTCCAGGTGCTGCAGTGGTTTCTCCCCTCTGTTCCCCCTCCCCAGTTACTAATTTTACATTGATTTTAGTGCCATAGGGACTAAACTGCAGTTAAGTGAAGCAGAAATGGAAAAACGCTACAAATCTGTAGGATAATAACGAAAGGAGAGGAACAGGGAATCCATATGCAGCCATGACAAGAGCAGTAACAAACCTCATAAAACACACAATACTCAGGGCAGAGTTCCCCAAGCTCTCCTGGGAACCACCAGGCAGAGCCGGAGCCCAGACTGCAGTGGGCAGTGAGACTGCCTGCTTGCAGAGCAAAGAACTGCTCTTCTGTGGCCTCCTCCATGTGAAAAAACCCAGCTTTTTCATTGCTTCAGGGCTCTTACTGCAAGAGGACAGTCAGGTTTGGCCCGGCAACAAAGATGGTAATAAAAGACAACCCATGGGCTGGAATTTTTAATTCCTCATCATGCCTTAGTGATCATGAAATGTAGGAGCAGCTTTTTATTGACTGCTTGCATAGAAGCCCTCAGGACTTCAGGGATGAGAGCTAAAGGTGATGCTGGGTCTTCTAACAGTGTCAGACTCCCAACATGAGGACCCAGATCTCCACACCAAATCCTCTCCCACACAGGCAGAGGACAGAGAGAAATTGGCTTCTTGTGAGACTTTTCTTCTTCTTCTGTTTTCCCTTCTTCCTTCTTAAGTAGTTGGACTCAGCTGGTCAGGGAGAGCCCCATCACCAGTTCTGGCCTGCCCATGGAGGTCACTGGTCACCAGAGGTGAAGGGCAGCAGAGCCACCCTGCAGCTTTGCAGTAGGTGAGAGTAGCACACTCCTCCCCAAAATCCGGGACAGGGAGTTTCTCATGGTGTTCCACATCACGCTTAGCCAACTCTTCACCGAGCATATTTATAACTTCTTTGTTCCATAGAAAAAGGCTGATGGCTTTGCTGACATTAACACAAAGCTGCTTGGCACTAAAATGCAATTGATGCATTTTTAGAATTATTTGCCCTTGTCATCTTCAGGACTTATGTATAGTCTATGTTTTCTGATTTATAAGGCCTTAAAATCCTCCTTTGAATTTTATATCACAATCACCCGTAACCCTCCTTTTTATGATACAAGAGTTTGAAGCCTAGGATGCTCTGGATGTGCTGTGTGAAAGTCTAAAACAATTAGTTACAACCCTTATTTTATTTCTCTGCAAGAAGAATCAAATTTTTTTTTGGCTGAAATGAGGATTGCAGCAGGTGTCTGAAGCCAGGAAAAAAAAACCACAAAGAAAAGCAAATTGAACAGTGAAAGGGGCTTCAGGCAAGGAGGGAGGAAGTCCTTTAGGGCAATGTTTGCTTCCAGAACTGTTGTTTTGTTACTTGATGTCCACCAAGGTATGGGATCAAAGCTGGATTCCTTTGTCTGCCAGACATCAGCTTTTTCAGAGGTTTCATCAGAGCAAACTGTCTCTCAGAATCAAAGTGAAAGCACCAGCTGGAACACTGGACACCATACAACACACCTTTTGTCAGCCCCACTTTGCAGCTCTTTGCTGGATAATGGATCTCTTAGATTTGAGGAGCCCAGGACACAACAGGGGTTTTGCAAAATGAAAATAAAAATATACATATAAAAAGCAGAAAATCTATCCTGGATATAAACCAACCTAAATAAACACTGTCCTGAGAACACAAGTATTTTCTTCTCCCTACCTCAGCTCAGATAATCACAGAATGGTTTGATTTGGAAGGGACCTCAAAGCTCACCCAGTGCCACCCCCTGCCATGGGCAGGGACACCTTCCACTGTCCCAGGTGGCTCCAAGCCCCGTCCAACCTGGCCTTGGGCACTGCCAGGGATGGAGTACAATGAACTTGCTGAGTAATTCTCAGCAGCAGCACAGCCCAGGGAATTCCCAGCCCAGTACCTGGAGGGGAAGCCAGCTGCACTGATCCGGATGGTCTCCAGCACTCCACAGGCTCTCAGCTGCTGCACTGCTCTCTTTGGATCAAACCTGAAATTAGATTTAGGACAGACATTAATACACCGTGAGAAGGGAGCCCACCTCACCAACCCACCTGACAGCGACTCTTCCAGAGACAGGAATTACCTTCTCCTCTCCTCATTACTGTAGTGGCTGGTGAAGCCACACTTCCGTGGCTTTTTGTCCACTGCCAATCCCTCTCAAACCTCAGGATAACCCACGCCTGGCTTTGGAAACAGGCTGCACAGATGTCACACCTTTCTCTGCATGTCACAAAGGTGGTGTGGTTCCCAAGTTGCTCAAAACCTTGCTACCACTGTGCTATCAATGCCAAGTGTATTCTTGGGATAGGATGATCATCTGCTGCAATTAATTAGTGCCTACAGCCAGAATCTACTGGGCTTTGTACAGCAATACAAACCCAATAAAGAAGGGAAAAGGCTACTCCACCACAAGCTGCCTGGTGAACCAGGCAGTATTACTCCTGCAGCTGTAAGGGCAGCAACATATTTACAGAAATCAAACTCAACAGCAATGTAACTCTGACAAATTCAATTCCATACAAAAACCAGTCCCACAAGTTTCTATACTAAGTTTACTGAGAGCAGTGGTTCCAGACTAATGAATTTGGTAGGCACCATGTGGAATTTCAAGGTGTTTCTACCCCCTCTTTAAAGCCTGCATCACCTCTTACCATTGGCATCTCACTTCCATCAGCAATTTGTGCCAAAAAAACTCATGGCAACTTCCAGCTGAATACTTGGGCAGTGCTTTCTCTGGATCCTGGCAAGAATCCACTCCCAGATCAGACTATCCTTGCAAAGAGTGAGCCCAGGTACCAGCACCCCCCATGGCTGCTGTTTCCTTCCACCCTGACTCAGAATGCACAAAGAAGTTCCAGCCCTCCAGCTCTGGAAGGCTCTGGAAAAGGCCCCTGGATCAGGGCTGGGCTCCCATGATGCAGATGTCCACAGCCGCGTGAGGTTTCCAGAATGAAGCTTCTCATTTAATGAGAACCGGCTTTTCCCTTTCTGAAAGCCCAAAGTATTTACACCTGCAAGTCAAGACTGCATGAATAATTCTGCCTGCTCTCTGCTGTACAAAAGCAGCATGAAAAAACAGTCCCCTTCTTCTCTCTCTGCACTTTTTCAAATTCCCCGGACCTGCCAAATCTACAAGTAAGTTATTCTCTGCAACACCACAAACACTGAGCAGGGCGAAAAATCAGTCTGGGCTGTCACTCACTTCAAGGAAGAACCCACAAGAGTGCAATTTCCATAACAATAAATAATAAACAGGACTGGCAGATCGACAGGTGAGCTTCAGTCCTGGAAGATCCCAGGGCAATCTCTGATGTATCCAAAGGAAACTCTGCAAAGCAGTAAAGCCCTGCTCAGTGGGGGTGAAATGCAGTCACCAGAGAGGCTGCAGTCATCTATCAGCAACAGCTCCAGCAATGGGCTAACACTGAAGTAAAGACCTTAAAAGTGGGACAATATGCCTTATTATGAACTCCTTTTCCTTGCCATGGCGGGTAGAAGCACCTGGCTGGTTGCCTTTAGCCTGGAAATCCAAGTAAAAGACCCCAAACCCTGCCTGAAAAAGAATTTAAAAGGAAAATTGCCAGAGGAACAACCTGAAGTCAGGCATTCCCCTTGCACATCTCTCTCTTTTGGAGTCCTCTCCACCAGACATTAACCTCAGACCCAGCCTGCAGCCAGATGCAGCAAACATCCCTGCATGGTGCCAAGGTGTCCTCCAGGATGGGAGCCTGACACTCCTGAGCCCCATTACAGATCTTGTATTTCCAGCAAGTTGTGAAGTAGGAATGCAGCGTGCTAGAGACCTGAGGAAGTCTCCAGTCCAATCCTCCCTGTTCAAAAGCTGGGACAGGTATAGGGGCAGACCCATAGCTCAAGGGTTTATCCAGTTAAAACTGAAAGAAACCTCCACAGATGGAGGTTGCACAACCTCTCTGGGCAGACTGCTCCATTGACAGACAGTCCTCAGGGAGAAAAAAACATGTTTACCTTTCTCCAGTCTGAACCTCCCATGTCAGTTTGCGACCATTGGCTCCTGTCCTCCCACCACACACCACTGTTGAGAGCATGGTTGTCTCCTCATGGTAGTGCCATGATGATTTTTGCCTTTTACACCTTCTTACAAATTCTGTATTCTTAGTGCTTTTCACTTACATTCCTGGACTTGTTTGTTAACAAGTTCCATCTTACCCCTCTAAGTACTGAAATGCTGAATTAAATCCTTTCTGTTCTCCAGCATAAGCATCTCATTTTAATAAAAAATGTAATGCTCTTTTGAATTGAAAAATGTTTTAGGAAGAGAAAACTTGTTTTCCCACTGAACAACAAATGTAACGCCAAGAGTCCGGCATACTACAGACACCACTTCAGTGCTAACCTGGAGCAGAGCTGATGATGTTTCACTTCACAAATGCCTCCCAGCACTGTGTATTTCCCAGTATGTGTCTCTGAAATACAGACACAGCCATCCCAGCTTCTCCAGATCCCACTTTAACACATCAGCAAATCGACTTTAGAGAGCAAGTCCTACAAAAAGCAACTGAGGGAGCTGGGGAAGGGTCTGGAGCCCCAGGAGTGGCTGAGGGAGCTGGGAAAGGGGCTCAGCCTGGAGCAAAGGAGGCTCAGGGGGGACCTTGTGGCTCTGCACAGCTCCCTGACAGGAGGGGACAGCCGGGGGGGTTGGGCTCTGCTGCCAGGGAACAGGGACAGGAGGAGAGGGAACGGCCTCAGGGGAGGCTAAGGTTGAACATCAGCAGGAATTTCCCCATGGAAGGGGTGGGCAGGCATTGGAACTGCCCAGGGAGGTGTTGGAGTCCCCATCCTTGGACATGTCTAAGGAAGGGCTGGAGGTGGCACTCAGTGCTCTGGGCTGGTGACACAGTAGGGATTGGTCACAGGCTGGATTCGATGATCCTGGAGCTCTTTTCCAACCTCAGTGCTCCTCAGATTCTATAAATATGGTAAATATGAGCCAGTTTCTTAATGTCTTGCAATGATTAATACCCCTCACTTTGCTGTTTGCCGGGGTAAAGAGTCAAGCCAGGAGGCTTCCTGGTGGATACATCTCCACCAGCACATCATGACCAAAAGTGAGCCTCTTTAGAGATACTTTGCCCCCCTCTCAGGACACTCTTGGAGCTGTCTCTGCCTCCGAAGTTGCAGTGCTCACTGGGAGCTCTCAGCCTGCATCTGATCAGCTAGAGGGAAATGCCTCCCTGCTGCTCAATTACATTTACAATCTTCTTCCTTAAAGGTCACCACCTGCAGTTTATGCCTTTCGAGGACATCACGTCTCTAAGGTCCCTGCATGCTAATGGCCACGCCTTCCTGGAGTTACAGGGAAGAAAACTGGGCACAAATCCATGACCAAGAGGTCAAACAGGGCTAACAGCTACCTGCTCCCAGTGTTTGCTGCCTGTGATACATCTCTGAACCACGGAGGAAGATCAGCACTGACCTTTTGCTTCAGCTGCTCACTCACCTGGAAACCTGCCTGAAGTTCATACAAGTCACGTCTTTACTTTTTCTACCTTTATTTTGGAAGCACCAAGACATTTCTGTTCATTTTACAAGCCCACTACTTACCTCTGTTTTTTGATTTCTTTCTCTTTTCACGGTTTGGAACCATAATTATTTAAATCAAAGCAAGTCCAAGATGAAAATTGCTCAAAAGACCCTATTACTGCAAAGCAAGGATGCTCAGTATTAGCAGAGCATATCTATGAATTATTAGAACTTGAACTGCTCTTCATTTCAGAGGTACAAACCCCACATACTGAAACCCAAAAAGGTGACTCCAGCAACCCACACGGACCTTCCAGTTACAGGAAGAGCATTAAAAGGAGGGGGCAAGCCCTTCAGCAGGAGGAAGGACCCAAGGCAGGCTCTGTTGCTATGAACCTGAACTCATTTGCTCATCTGCAGTGCCACTTACTTGAAGGGGAGCTTCTCGTCGTTGGGCTTGATGCAGCGCACGTAGTGCGGGGTGGTGGCATTCAGGGTCTCCATCAGCAGGTGCAGGGAGCTGCGGAACTGAAAGACAGAACCACTCATCTCGAGGAGGGATGGAGGTGCCACAGCCCTGCAGCCCCAGCCAGCAGGTGCCACAGGCCACCCGTGGGTGTGACACAGCGTGAAGCTCCCCGTCCACCCGGCACAGGGCAGGGGGAATTCAGACAAGACACTGCAGGGTTGAGGGGTTCCAGTTCAAAGAGGGTCATGGGCCACAAAGCCTGGGACTCTGCTCAGCTGGGTCTTTGAAACATCTCCAAGGATGGAGACGGCACAACCTCTCTGTGCCCCTGTGGAACTTTTTCACTGCCCACATGGGGAAAAATGCTCCTTTTCTGAAGCTGTTTCAATTTATGAGCTCTACAGTACACTGAGACACATTCCAGTGAATCCCAGAGTGGCCTCCACCCTCCCCAGACCATACCTCAGCTGCTTTCAGTCAAGACTACTCAAGGCTGCTGTACCAGAGGCACTGCTAGAAGTCATCCGAAATGCACCAAATGAACACAGATCATGGGAAAGTCTCTTTCCACCATCAACAGCTTTTTATTTACCTCTGCTTCAAACTGAAGCTACAAGATCTTAACTGAATTTCTCTCTCACTGACTAACTCACTCAAATCATACATTACCTGGTGTCCCACTGTTTTCCTGTGCTCCTTGTTGGCAGCTTTGAAGGCTGGCCTGGCAGAGCGGACACTGATCCGGGGCGCTCCCTTCCCTACGGCAGAGGCAGGCACAGTGTCCTTCTCTTCCTGGAACAAGTCTGCTACCATCTGATACTAAAACAAAAAGCAACATTTGAGCACCTCTGGCCCAGCTCACTGGGGAATGAACCCCCCCAACTCCCATTGCTCAGGTAATTTCTCACCCATCCTAAACCTGGAAGGGGGAAAAGGGCAAGAAGTAAAATCAAGAAGAGTTGTCAACATAAATCATCAGTAAGACCACTGACCATTCTGTGCTGTAGTTCATGAAACCCTGAAATGTGCACATTAAATCAAACTAGCCAAAAAAACAAAAAAAAAAAAAAGGAGGCTGGATTGCTGAAGTCTTGCCAAAGCACAGAACCTCCTGAACATGAGGTGACTCTTGCTCCCAAGGCTTTGTTTCAGGGTGTTCATCCAGCCCTGACCCAGCTGCCTGCACAGCACAAACCCCAGGAACAGGATCTCTTGTGAGGACAGCCATCTCCCACCACAGCCCCAGAGGCACCCTTGCTTTTCCAAACAATTGAGGAATACAAGCACTTCCTCACTAATTACCCAGCTCTCAGGTGAACGAGCAGGGTGGCAGCAGCACTGCCATCCCATAGCCCTGGAAGCACCACATCTGGCTCATCAGATCCCTAAGTCTGGGATTTCTGGCAAGACAGCAGCAACATTTCTGCCTCATAAACAGGAGAACAGGTGAGCTGGCAAATGCAGTTAATGCCTTTTTTATTATTATTATTATTTAGGGAGCAGGACATTCAAATTTACATTAGGCTGGGGAACCTGAATATTAAGTAAGCCACCATAAATCTGGTCTGGTTAGCAGGGCTGTTACATTTCCACACCTTGAATCCATCTATGCAACACCACCAGCTGCTGCCACAGCTGCACTTACACTCAAAGAGGAAATCCTTAAACGTAAGAAAACCTCTCTGTCAGCAGGTGGGATGTCACATATCACCACCTGAGCTGGGCTCCAGCCCAGTGACACTGTCAAAGCACCCATGATGCCTCCCAGCAGCACGCATGCTGGAGCACCTGAGGGAGAGAACCACATTCCCTGCAGCCACGGCAGGCCATGCCCAACACATCCACCCCAAAAACACTGGCACAAGGCAGTGGCAGCTGCACAGCGCTCTTGCCCCTACCTCAGGCTCCTCCAAAAGCCCAACCTGGTTGTGTTTCCATTAAGATCCCAGGAAGAGTGCTGTGGTTTACCAGTATTTAGACACAGACAGCCCAGTGCCATGAAGGGCTGCCTGGCTCTCTGCCACACCCCTGGGCTGAGACAGGAACGCTTCCAGCCCTGTCCTGCGGGCTGTTCTCACAGCTTGCTAGTACAGCAGCCTCAACACCACTGTGGGAAGGAAATGGTTTGCATTACATGAACAAATTACTTGCAGGCTCCATGACAGTGCCTGCTTCATACTCAGCTTTCACTGCTATCTCTGCAGCTCCCCTCAACTCCTACCAAAACAAAGGCTCTCACCTTCTTCACCTGGCCCCCTATCCCTAAAAAACACATCCTGATGGTTGTTGTGGATGACACATCACCTTCTGGGATGCTCTGACTCCTGCAAACACAGGAGGTATGGATGGCACATGTACTGATGAAGACATCCAACACCGGCTCTGTGTTACCACCTCACACCCGACAATGTGGTAAAACCCCTGGATGTAATTTTGGGCTTCAAAATATCTTCTCAACACAGCTGGGAGTGCCAGTGATCCCTCCATCCACTTGCTGTCAGTAACAGCAGTGCCTGTTCCTGATCGAGTGCTGGACGAGGATCTCAGAGCCAAGCTCTCAGCCTGCATGATGCAAATCTGGTGAAACTGGGATCATCTCTAGCAGGAACCATTCCACAGGTTCTGGGGCATAAGCAAGAAGGACAGAACCCTCCTCCCCATCTGGCAAAGTCAAAACCATTGGTGCATTATTTGTAATTACAGAGAACTGGAATGTAATGCCTTCACAGCATGCCCATATGCTTTCCATCAGCATTCAAATCATTCTCCTTAATTCAAAGAACATCAGCTCTCAACTGTTTTAGCTGACCAGTGCTTACAGAACTAATTAGCTGTTTTATTTTATAAAGTCTCTTTCACCATCTTGTTGATGGCAGTAATTGCATTCTAATTAGCAGAAGGCAGTTCTGCCGTGGTGGGAGTGCTTCGTCAGCGGTGCGCTTGCTGACAGGGAGGTGCTCAGGTCCTTGCACCTGTGTTAAATTCAGTGTTCTCCCTTTCCCTCTGTACTGCTTTAGTGGGAATGCCAAGAAGAGGGCAGGGAATGCTGTGTGCCAGCCTGATCCTGAGGACAGGACAGAGTCCTCACAGCACAGCCCTCTGGAGCACAAATCTGAGCTTTAGTTAAATTTACACATCTGGGCAGCAGGCTCAGCACTGCCACTGCTGCTTTTTCTGGTTCGGAGAGACCAGGTTGCTTTTTACAGCAAAACAAAATTCTTTTTAACTGTTTATAGCCCTGGAGGGTACATGGCAGGCAAGAGGCAAAAAGTCAGGGTAACGATCTGCTGGCAAACAGGGGTTAGGGGAAGCAAGAGATCATCAGATGCTGAAGGATTTGCAGGAGGATGGTGATGGTGCTACTGCTGCTCTTCTTCCCAGAACAGCATAGCATCAGGCTGATAAAAGCCACTGCTCCCATGTTGTTAAGGGACTGGCTTAAAGGTAGAAATTCATCAAACTATCTCCCAAAGGTTCTCAGATACAAGTGCATTTCAGAGCTTTTTGTGCTGAGTCAGAGCAGCTGGGGCTGCCCCTGGAGCCCTGGCAGTGCCCAAGGCCAGGCTGGACATTGGGGCTGGGAGCAGCCTGGGACAGTGGGAGGTATCCCTGCCCGTGGCAGGGGTGGCACCAGATGGGCTTTAAGATCCCCTCCAACCCAGGTATTAAAAAAAAGTCCAACCTGCTCTGATGCTGTACTGTGGTCCCTGTATATGACAAGAGAGCCTTTATTTTTTATCTCTGTTTTTAGGGAATGATTTCCAGGGTCTCCACTACTCTACAACACACTGCTCAAATGAGTTACAATCTCTCTTCTACGCCAGCAGAAAGAAGCCAAACAGAAATCCTTATCAGACACTGCCAGTTCTGCAGCACTGACTCCAACAGCAAGTTCAGCACTGGCTAAATAATTAATCATACAGCATCAATTATTCCTGGAGGTTACCTGGCATTTCTAATGAGCTCTAATCACACCCAGTTTTTACTCTGGGAAGCTTTCTGAACATGCAGAGCTCTTGATTTGGGCATTATTAAAGCTCAGCTTCACAGTTATTAGTTTCACAACTACTCCCATGGATGAGAAAATTGCTCATCTTGCCATCTTCACATAAATTCCTTGCTGTGAAACAGGCCAACCCACTGACAACAGTTAAATAATTTCCCATTCTCATCCCTCCTAACTTTGACAGGAACAAACTCCTGCATAAAATGCTCCTAAAAATAATGCTTCCTCCATCTCCCTTCCTCCCACTCCTTCTTCAGGGTGGCATTTAGAAGGTCACAGCCAGCAATAAACAAGGGTGACACAAAGAGAAATCTGGATATGAGACACATTTGCTTGCAACAAGAAAAAAAAAAAAAAGCCTAAACCAACTTAACATGCTAGCCCATGCTGTGGAAGGCTTTGAAATGGTTTGGAGGAAAGCAGATGGATTCCTTCCTTAAACCACACACCAGGTTTGGAGTAACAATGGTGCCCCAGAGTCATGCAGCCTGGGTTTTGGCTGCTGGAAGGTGAGCTGGACTTTGCAGGGCTGCATTTTCACATTAACTCCTCAATAAAAGCTGCCCCTGGAAGAGATGAGGTTGTTTAAAATTTCAGCTCATTACCTGACAATGAAAGACTCAAGGCTGCAGGGAAAAACTTTTGGTCTGGTTTTAAAACAACAAAGATTTGAAATTCCTTACTTGTCTGTGTTACTGACACTTTTAACCCAACCCATCCAAATGCTCACAGAGAACAGGAGCGTGGTACTGGAAGTCAGTGTAAAATCTGCTCAATTTATACAGAAAACTGTCAAATATCTGACTTGGAGCCCACTGCCAAATGCTCATTTACTGCAGGCATGACCCACTCCAAAACCTTCAGAGCCCCACAGCTCTTCTGCTTCCAACATCC
The DNA here is from genome assembly GCA_013399225.1 of Rhipidura dahli. NCBI lineage: Eukaryota > Metazoa > Chordata > Aves > Passeriformes > Rhipiduridae > Rhipidura > Rhipidura dahli. Next base: position 461,144 of record VXAC01005709.1, read on the forward strand.
CACCAAATCCACAGCCCATAAGAGGTTTTAAACACCGAGAGCCAAAAAACCCTTTACCAGGAGACCTGGCATTCAAGGCCAGTCGATACATCCCAGTAGGCACACGGTGCAATGAGATGTTGGCAAGTTGTTTGTACAACACTTGGGAGGGGGAAGGCACACGGCACAGAATCTTGTAAGACACAGCTGACATCAAGAGTGATCATTAATATCTGTTAACTTGTTAAAGTTACACATTGGCAGCAGTGTAAAACAGCTCCACAGCAGCTAGAGTGTCTTAGAGTTCATGTTACATTTCCAGCATTGTATATTAACTCTAATTTTTGCATAGTAATTATTAAAGTAATTAGAAGTCACAGGACGAGTATGATGGATTGCAGCTAAAAGGAAGTTAAACTAAGCTATTCAAACATACAAGGAGGATAGGACCAGCAAGGCTACCAACAATAAACACACTACACTGGTTAAAAGCAGCTTTTAACCCCAGATCCCCTTGCTTTTAAACAGCCTGGTCCAGTGGAAGGTGTCCCATGGTACAGGGCTGGAACGAGACAATCCCTAAATTCTCTTCCAACCCAAACCATCCTGTTATTCTGTGGATGACGGGTGACGGGTGGGGAACTCTAAGCAAGAGTTAAGTGGCATTTACAATGCTCAAAAACTACCTGTTCCTCATTTTGGAGACAAAAAGACAGGAGTATCAGCAGGTTTGGAAACTGTTTTTGCGACACATCTTGACAGGACACCAATGCCAGAGTGATGGAATGCTGACAACCACCCACATCCACACATGGGTGCCACTGCAACTCCAAGCACCCTCCTCTCCCTGCTTTCTCCCTGCTCCACACCCCACTGATTTGGCTCTTTGGCTGAGGGCAGCTGCATGTTCACACCCTCAGCTTGCTTGGCATGGCACGGGGACGCACAGCTCAGCTCCAGCCTGGACGAGTGCCCTGACTCACTGCTTTTACCTTGCTGGCTTTCAGGATGTTGATCTGCTCCTCGTACACGGTGTCCCTGTTCTTCTCCAGAAACCCCTCGCTCTGGTATTCCACCTACCAGGACACAAAGGGGAGAAGCTCAGAGGATCAAGTGCAAACACACAGGGACAAGGTGCTCCCACCACTCCTCTGCTGTCGGGAGCTCACCCAAAAAACCTGAGGGGGAGAGGAAAAACTGGAATTTAAAGGTCGCTTTTTATCAAAAGAAGTGATTCTGAGTGAAAGCAAAACCCTTGCTGCAAACACAGATTGTTTCTCAATCATTAAATTGCTCTTTATGGAAGCCAAGGGTAAAAAATGCAAGGATCATCAGTAACTCTACACGCTCTTTTGTTCACTCCTCAGCTCCTTGTAAGTTAATCAATAAACCTCAAAATATGCCCTGGCTAAGTCTCTTGTAGGTCTCTTGGGTTCTGAAATTGCGGAGGGTTGGGATGCAAAGGAATTTTTTAAAAAATAAATGAAAAATAACAGAAGAAAGAGAGAACAGAAGAAAATTTCTCTCTTTTTTTAAGTTTAAAATAAAAGGAGAACTTGCTAAGAAGTACTGTTTATGAAGGATCCAAATGCAAAAGCACTTGCCTAAGGAAAGGTGAGTGACAACCTTTGCCATGGAAAGTGCCTCTGGCATCATAGGCAAACTTGGTTAGGAGAAGCACCTGTATGGCATCACTGCACCTGAATGCTCTCCAGCTCCACAGACAAATCCCAGGGTTGATCTTTTTGATTTTTTTCTAACAAATGTGTGTTTTGGGTAACTGCAAGCTTTTGAGATTCCTATTATTTGTGAGTCACACCTGTCACATCAGGGCTTCAGTGAAGCTGGAGCCCATGGACAAGACCCCCGAGCTGCAGGAACTGGGATCTGGTTTAGTTTAGTGCCACAGTTGGTATCCTCTCCCTCAGGAAGGTGGGATCTGCCCAGGAACACCTCTCACCTCCTCCAACACCGTGCCTTGCTGGCACTCACAGCTCCTGTTCTTCAAACACAGATTCCCTTTTCCAGCACATTTGCTGCCAAGCTGCCCTTACAGAAATCCATTTCACCGCAGCTTTGCGAAAGAGGATTTTTCTCTCCTCAAGAAGCCACGACAATTCACAGCTCAGAACCATAGCTGGGAGGCTGAGCTCCCCGGAGCTGGTCCAGGTTTGAGTGCCGAGCCATGACCACCAAGGAGCAGCTCACATTCACAGCTCAGAGCCACAGCTGGGAGGCTGAGCTCCCCGGAGCTGGTCCAGGTTTGAGTGCCAAGCTGTGATGCCCAAGGAGCAGATCATGGGGGCTGTCAGCTGATTTCCCTGCAGGAGGCTTCCCTGTCCCTGCTGCGTGCTCCCCAGGTGGGTACCTTGTCGGCGAAGTGCAGGACGATGAAGGAGGTGTTGGACATGCGAGGCTTCTGGAAGTGCTGGCTGGTGGCGTGGCGGTCGTACAGCTTCTGCGCCCAGTTCTGGTCCGTTCCCTTCGGCACCTGCACGGGGACAAAGGGGACAGTGCCAGGGCTGGGGTGGCACTTTGTGTTCATGCACCTTCGTGACAAACACACTGGAACTGCGTTTCCAGCAGGGAACACCCAAATGTTGGTTCTGTTCCAGCAGCTGGAACAGCTCTTGCAGGGAAAAAAAGGCAAAACAAACCAACCAACCAACCAAAAAATCCCAAACAAACAAACAAACAAACAAAAAAAAACCCCAAAACAAAACCACAAACCCTGAAACAAAACAAAACCAAACAAACAACCCCCCCAAGAAACAGGCACCAAAACAAACAAAACCAAACCAAAAACCAACAAAACCCCAAAACCTCCCCACCAAAAAAACAAACAAAAAAACCCAAACAAAAAAACCTCAAGAGAAACAACCCCAGAACCAAACCAAAAAACCCAAAACAAAACAAAATCCCAAACACAGCCCCCACCAAAAACAACTACACAAACCCACTAATTAGAACAGAAATATTAAGGAAGTATTTTTACGCTGAAGATACATTACTTAGGCACCAACATTATTTTTTGATGCTATTTTAGATGATGGAATAGTTTCCAGAAACTGCCACGTTAGACCACACGCATGAAGTTCTGGTCTATTTAATTTAAAATAATAATGCTAACACAATGGTGATTTTAAAGCATCTAAATTAAATAAATATAAAATTATAAGTCTTCAGAAAGCTCTGCCTCTCAGCAGGCTTGGGCTGGGGCCACTTAGATCCCAATTCCAGGATGCTTTAACCCCAGTTACAGGGTTGGGACTTCAGACCCACATACCTGCCCCACTGCAGGCAAATGATTCCCTTTTCCCCTTCCCACCCATCCAGCCTCCTGTGCCATGGATGTCCTGGATGCCAAACCCTCCTTCTGCCTCCTGTTTATACCAAAATCAGGGTGCAAAGGTCCATGTGGACCTGCCTTTGAAATAATGTGGCCATGGTACACCAAGATATCAGGTGCTGCCCAAGAAAATGGCTTGGTGGGATGGGGCAGAGAGCAGAAACTAAATCCTAGATAGTGGCAGTGACTTAAAAAAGCCCTCACAGAACTACCTGTGCAGCAAAGGGCTACTTTCACAAATCAGTTAAAGCAGGTCTTGAGTTTCCCTTCGTCCCCAGCACCTGCAGTTTTCACCCACTAAAAAAAGGTGAAATTAAGTCAAGGCAATATACTTTCAAGATAAGGAAATTTTATTTTTGTTGTTTTACTATTTTCTAAGCACACACAGCTGCACAGCAGCATATAAAAACCTGCTGCACCTTTTAATGCTAAACACATCTCTACACTTCACATAAAATCTCATTATTTTAGGATATGCCTAGGTCCCTCTCTGCTAACCAGCCAGAAACCCCCAGACACTCTCAAAAAAAACCATGTGGGCACTTGAGGAAAGCACCTGTACATATCATCTATGTTATACTTTTCCAGCCCATTCTTGAAAACCAAAGAAAATGAGTGAAGTTGTTCCTTTTGGGGTCTGAGAGCCACCTCTGACAAGGTTCATCCCCATCCCATGGATCACTCCTGAGCACAGCAGTGGCTGCACATCCACACACACACACACATGCATTTTTTTAACAAAAAAAAAAAAGGGCTAATTGGATATTTAGGTTAGTAAAAGAGGTGGCTCAGAAGAAAAGTGTCAGGCAATAATTGAACTTAGATGGGACAAAGGCTAGAAACTGCAGAACAACTGTGCAGCAGCAGGGAGAGCTCTGGGTCATCCATCGGGACTTTACCTAGACCTTTATATGAAAAATGGCAGAGGAAATAGGGACAGAGAACAGGAAGAAGGAAAACATGGCACAGGTGAGGAATATTGCTTTATGCTGTTCTGAAACAGACTTTGATTTCATGACAGCAAACCAAAACACACCAGAAGGGTTCTGGACACAAAGATAAGTATGTCCTGCCAACCCCTGTTAATGAGGGTGAATTAAAAGCAGCAGCCTCTCACGAAAGGCATATTCTCCCACATTTATTTATATTTTACAGTTTTTAAGTGTAGCCAATTATGGATATATACAGAAATAACACAGACTGTATATAAATACTGAAAGGCACTTAGCTGTGCAATTATATACATATTTTATTTATGCAAGGTAAGACTCGCATGTTTAAATTATGAGGTTATATAAATGTAGATGTGTTTCTTTTCATGGGTTATATTTAATATTTACATGCAAAAACATCCTTTCTGGAGCTATCACTGGGTGCCTCCTGTGCAGGACTAAGCCACAGGTGCAGAGCAGGAGCTCTGCAGCCACCTTGAGCCAGATTTATCCTGCACCAGCTCTCTTCCAGGCCATCCACTTTGTTGAAAAACCTGCATATCTTGGAGCTGAACTTCAAAAGGATCACTCCTGCCTCCCAGAAAGAGGGTTTGCCATACCCTGCTCACTGTCCTGCAGCCTGGGTATTTTTAGCTGCCTGAGAAGCACCTGATAGGCACCAAGTTCCAGAGATAAAAACTAACAAGGCCATTATCTGCACTATTATAATAGCTTTTGGTATTAGCTTGGCAGTTTGAGGCCCTTAGAGCAACTGAGGAAGTTATTTAGAGGATATCTAATCTTTTTTTCAGGGGATGGGCAAGAGGAAAAGCGACTGCCTCGCGAGTTTTGTACGGAATCCTTAAACAGGATAAAGCTGATACCAGGAACTGCAGAAGGTCACTGCCTGTGCTCATCTGTCCCCACCGTGCCTCCACCTGTCACGGGCAGGGTCCCCTCCCCTCTAGATTCACTGTCCCCAGCACTGCAACCAAAATCACACCCACCCACTGCAGCCAGGGCCAGCTGCAGAGGATCCATCTGCCCATTCTGCATCCCAGGATCAGGCGCCCACCAAGAACCTGCCAGCCAGATGAGGAGATGCTTGGGACCACCTGGAATAAAGGCTGAGACTCCCTCCACCACCACCTCCAACAGAAGGACAACTGAATGGATAAAAGACACAAAGGTCAGTGGCTTAAGGTGAAGGAGGGTAGATTTAGATTAGGTATTAGAACAAAACTCCTCCCTGTGACGGTGGCACAGGGTGCCCAGAGAAGCTGTGGCTGCTCCATATCTGGAAGTGTCCAAGGCCAAGCTGGATGGGGCTGGGAGCAGCCTGGGATAGTGGAAGGTGCCCCTGCCCATGGCAGGGGGGGGCACTGGATGAGCTTTAAGGTCCCTTCCCACCCAAACCATTCAGGGATTCTGTGATTCAAACCTAATAATCTTTATAAAAGCCAAGCCTCAGAAAACACAGTAGGAATTATTGACATTTTATTTCTTTTCTCCTTAGCACGCCACTATAAGTTAAAGCCTGGAAAGAGCCTGGGCTGCTTCTGCACTCCAGAAACACGTTCCACTGCAAGTGATGTGCCTGACTTTGAAGTCATCAGAGCTGACAGCGTGACGTAGGGGAGGCTGCTCTGGAGGCCCACCCAAGAGGAAAGCCCAGGGGTCCGACCTCTGTGCGTCTGCTCGTGGAGCAGAAATCCCCACGGGCAGGAAAGCCACGTGCTAATTTCTGATGTCCAAAAAATTAACGAGTCCAGACAAGGAAAACACATTTGCTGAGCTCCCCAGGTTTGCAGCGAGAAGCGTGAGGGAAAAGCAGCTGGCCAGAAGTAGAGTACAGTGTTCCTGGCACTCGGCAGAAGGACACAGCAGAGGTTAAAGAGCATCTTCTCAACAGCGTTAGAAAATGCATTTGGCACATCAGCAGCATTACACAGTGGCAACGTGCCATGAAACACAGAATGGAGCCACAGAGGAGTTCAAGAACATGAGGCACTTTGTGGGTTTGGGGAGACACATCCCCCTTTGGCAGCCTCAGGGTCAGGCTGCTCCACAGCAGAAAGATCCCTCAGGAATCTTGGACAACGATGTCGACATTGACACGTGAACCCTTCCAATCAGCCTGTTCTTGACTGAACCCTTTTGGATGCACTTAATGGAAGTGGACACTTCTTTTTTCATTGATTTTTTCATTCCCACTCCCACAGCACGGGTGAAAGCAAGGGAACGGTGAGGCACCAGCAGGACACCTTATGGAGAAACCTGGGCATCCGCAGCAACCTCTCACCATAGTCCCAAACAGAACCACAGAACATCCCGAGCTGGAAGGAACCCACAAGGGCCAACAATGTCCAGCTCCTGGCCCTGCAAAGGACAGCCTCAAAAATCCCACCCTGTGCCAGAGAGCATTGTCCAAGGCACTTGAGAAGTGTCTGGAAGACAGGCAGCACTCCCACATGGCATGGAGCTTCAGCCTGAAAAGCAGGACAGCTCATACATCTCACACAGAGGCTCGACTGTATTTCTGAGAGTTTTCTGTTTCCTCTTAGGTTAACTTAAACCTCTTGAAAAACCAACCCCAACTGGCTGCCCCTCTTCAGAGAGTGCGAGTCACTCCACATTTCCCCAGAACTCAAAGCATTCAAAGTCTTCCAAAGTGTGCTGTCCCCTCCACCAAAGTCACTCCCTCCACAAATGCAACCATACCCTAAATCCATTCCAGACATCCAAGCAATCTTCCCACAATGGGATTTAGAGAACACAGCCTCCATCCTTCATTTCTTCTGACAGGCTCTACTCTTTTCCCAGATTATTCCCCCCTTAGCTCCACAGTGACTGCATCCACCCTTCTCAGCCCAAAAGAAGGGGGGTTCTCCTGGATGCCCTTCTGACCCTTCCCACCTCTTTGGGCTCATCAGTTTGTGCTACAGCACGTCAGCACCCCACCATCATGGTGGCCTTGGTTTCTGGCCAAGGCCTTTTCTGAACAGGGGACATGAGCTCTTGCTGCTCCTCTGGTATCAGAGCAAAATCAAGAGGCTCTAAAAGCTACAGATCCAGGCAGGTGATACTCCACTGCAGGAGACAGGGAAAAGGCTCTTCAAGGACTCCAGAGTCCCTTAGCAAAAGACACAGGTCACAGACCAGAGAGATTAGAAAGGTTCCTGGGCAGACCAAGAATCTAACAGGAGGTAGGACCAAATGAGCTCTAGAAGCCACTTTCAACCTTAATAATTCTACAACAGCTTCCAACTCCTATGATTTCAAAGCTGTTTAACAAAACCCAAACATAAAGAGCTCCCTCCTGGAAAGGGATTTTTCCTAAACACACGGAGGGACAGGAGCCAGGGAATGGCTTCCCAGTGCCAGAGGGCAGGGACAGGTGGGATATTGGGCAGGAATTGCTGTCTGGGAGGGTGGGCAGGCCCTGGCCCAGGGTGCCCAGGGCAGCTGTGGCTGCCCCTGGATCCCTGGCAGTGTCCCAGGCCAGGCTGGACATTGGGGCTGGGAGCAGCCTGGGACAGTGGAAGGGGTGCAGCACGGGGTCCAGACCAAACCATTCCAAGATTCTGTGGTTCCATGATTCTATAACCTCAAGTCTGTTTTAAGAACTAGGGTTTTTCTCATTAGCTTTCATGAGACAGGTTTAGTCCTTAACACTGCAATCCCAGTTCAAGAGCCCTCTCTTCCACTGCCAATTCTTATGTCAATTTTTCCCTAAACAGCAACAAGACTCTCCTAGGACCTCCACTTCCTGAACTGCTTCAGCACGTACCCAGCCACCTCCTCCCCAACCACACACTAAGGATTAAAAAAACCCCCATACTGTGAAGCAAGAACATTAGTGACAAACCCTCTGCATTTGCACTAATGCTTCATTATGTACCAAATACTCCCCTGATGCTGTTTCACATCCCAGAGTGTTTTTATCCTCCACCATAGGTTCTAACGAGGTGGTGTGTAATTACCCTATTGTGGTCTCACCCCAGGAGGTGTAACACTGCCGTGGGGGTGAAGGTTTTAATCCATAAACTGCTGCTTTCAGCTGACAGGTTTTGCTGAAATTTTCATAAATCTGGAGAACACTTGCAGGTTGTTATAAAAGAGGCGATTACAGGGCCAGTAATAAGGGCCTGTGACTAATGACAGCATCCCCCACTGACAGGTAAACACACAGAAAACTGGCATTTGATGAGAAGGGGGAGGGAACAGATCTTGTGTTTCTTTTTTGGCTTTTCTTTTTTTTCAAAAATATGTATTGAAAATAGAAAAACAGAGCTTGTGTTTCTTTTTTTTTTTTTTTTCCAAAAATAGGTATGGATGAAAAAAGTAGTACCAGGCAGATCTGCTGCTGGCACATGGGAGCTGCAATGTCACCACCAGCAACCAGTGCCAGGTTTTCCAGAGAGGAGACAAGAATGTTACTCCCAACACCAAGGAAACTTCCCTTCAGGTCTTCATAGCATCCAGAAGACAGTTTAAGCCTGCAAAATTTAAGGGACTTAATAGCACAGAGACCAAATGAAATGGTGCTGAATATCAAGCAAATAATCTGAGCCTCCCTCTGAGCAAGCACTGGCTGAAATGCTATTTTTAAGGACATCAAATTAAGTCTAGTTTGCTCTCATTTTTAAGGAGATTTCCTGAGAGCAGATTTGAAAAGGGCAAAGCCCCGACTCTGGCTCACCCCAGAGAGGTAGCCAGAGTGTCTGTGGCCCAGACCAGGGCTGAGCTCATGGGATGTGCAGGCTGGGACAGCCCCATCGAGCCTGGGAAGGCAGCCCTGGTACTTGGAGGACAGCAAACAGCTCACAGGCCATCCTCCTTCCACACAAAGACAGGTCCTATATCCTTGTCCAGGGAAACTAGTCTAAATAATGGATGCAAACCCCATCCTTGTCCAGGGAAACTAGTCTAAATAATGGATGCAAACCCCATCCTTTTCCAGGGAATCTAGCCTAAATAATGGATGCAAACCCCTTCCCTCTGATGCAATAGGACACTTGTGTTCTTGGGCCTCCAGACCTGTCCTGTACTCATGGATGCAACAGACTGCAAGAATTCCCTGAGTCCTTCTTATCACCTTGGCTGTGCTGGTGAGGGCTCCTTAGCTACTTCAGCTCTCCCAACACTTTGCCTCACTCCTCCCTGCCTTTGTTCAGAGACACTGGAAGCCCTCACACAGTCAGAAAGACATTTCCTGGCACAGAACACATCCAAGTCTCGACTGAAACCCTTTCTGAGGACAACCTGGGTCACCCCACAGCAACACCAGGCTGAGGCTCCTCAAGGCAGCCACATCCAGTAGGAAGGCAGTCCCCATCACCCTCCAACTGGACATTCGAGCATCAGAGACCTCCAGAACAGGCATCCCAACTTCCCAAGGAAACCTGCCCTCTGACATTTCTTGTTCCTACGTGTATTTGATTATTCATGACCGAACAACGTGTGAACAAGGAGTCCAACCTTTCTTATGGATTGTCATCAAGGTTTGCCACTCTGGCTTTTCTTCTCAACTTTCAAACAAGATTTCATTTGGCCAGCATGAGAGAGAAAGAGAGAGGGGAAACATGAGCAAATTGCTCTCCAACATTACAAGTCTCCGAAGTCTGCACACTAAATGCAATGAGCTTTACCCTAAAGAGCTGCTACAAGAGGACTCAGGTTTCCCCTGAGACAAAATAAGGCTTGAGAGGAGCTCCAGCTCCTGGGCAGTGCCAAAGACATCAGGTCTCAATCAAAGGCTATTCCTCAGTACAGCCAGACACACAAGCACTGGCTGCACAAGGTTGAGAGCAGGTACCCGGATTTGGAGCAAACACCTGCCCAGAAGGCTCTGAAGTGTTTCAAATGAAAGCAAATACCAGCTCAAACCTACTCTCACCATGAACACAGCAACAACACACATGAAAGGAGGTGTTTACCCACTTGCAAGACACCACAGGTTAAAGCCCATTCTTTGATCTTTTGTAAAAGCAAAACTACTGGCAAAAGGTGGGAGGTCCTCTTTACCTTGCACTCTTCATCCAGCAGGTCCAGGATGCCAAGCTTGGCCTCTATCAGGTCTATGCAGGGCTGGTTGTCATAGAAGTCTATGAGAGTCCAAGGGATTCCCTCCTTCATGTACTCTTCTTGCTCCAGCTTGAACACGTGCTGGGAGGGGGAGAAAGCAGAGTCACTGGGTGTGACACCAGCCCGCAGAGCACAGCCCCCTCCCCTCGTCCCTGCCGGAGCTCAGCATTCCATGAGCACATCCAGAAGCCAGGAGGAACTGGGTGCCCTCACGTACAGCCTGCACAGCTCTGCCATTTACACAGCCCAGCTCCTGGCAGAGAAAATAGAACCATTACACCAGGAAGGCACGGAGCAGGGAAAATAAGGCTTTAAATGACTTTCACTAGGGAACGACTGAAGCTGTCACTGAGCCGAGGTGGGAGCCATACACTGATGTGGCAATGACACATATATCTCTCGGGCTGACAAAAACCCTCCTCTGCTTTACTGCTCTGCTGATTAAAGCAGTGACCTGAAGCAGGTTCACAAGCTGGGAGCCCAGCCAGGGCTGAGAGCCCGTGTCCCCATCTAAGAGCAAGGCTTCACAAAGAGCACCCATCATCCTAGAAGGGATATCAGCAGCAGCATCTGACTGACTCAGGGATGCTTCTATTGAAAATTCTTTTTTAAAAAGAACTTATAATAAAAAAATCTTTGCATGGCTTACATATCTCAGGCCTCTGCCCAAGCAGATAAATTGTCTCTGGCTATTTCTGAGATACCCTAAAGCATATTAAAAAATGATTTTTCAAATGCACTTTTTCCCTTCGAAGATAGCTTTTTAAAATCTCTTCAAACATGTCATCTTGGAGTTTGAATTTATAAGCTTCAGAAGTGATAGTTAGACATACCAAGTAAGATATGAATAGTGCAAATACAATCCATAATTTACTTTTCATTTTTAGCAGTAGTGATCTATCTGATGCATTAGATAGACTGCAAATGTTCATGTCCATGCATATGATATGGTTTCAAAGAGCCAAACTAATCTGCAGTACTTAAATACTCAAAATTAACAATTTTTCCCCTGTGTCCTGAAATTAACAGTAATTTTTTCCCTACCTAAAACCAAAGCAGAAGACTAACCCTTACTGGTTTCATTTCCAGTGCAGGTAAATGCTTGTTTCTAATGAAAATGGAAAATTTCTGGGTTTTGTGAGGCATGTCCAAGTGAAAAGTGGGGAGTCTGTCCAATCCTGTTATTTAATACAGAGATTTCATCTCACAAGTTTAAGCCATGCTTAATGGGAAGGTTTCCACACCCATAATTTATTTTAATTCACACTGGAAATCAGCAAGAGACAGTCCAGGTTTTCTTTAAGGACCGGAACAGCACCAAGAAAAAGGCAAATTACACACTTCTGCAGAGCAGTCTGTGAGCCTTTGTACAAACCACATGCAAATCCATTTCCAGGATCAAGTTTATACATCAACAAAACAACATTTTCCAACTTGATAGGAATATCTAGAGCCATTGCAGTGAAATGTCTGGGAAAGGGGCATCCCAAGGATCCAACTGATCCATCCAGGCTGCAGGTAAATGCCATTAAGCAGAAGCCAGACACACAACAATCCTGCCTTGTTACATTTTCTGCTCATTTTTATGGCACGTTTCCAGGCTGACCTTACCGAGTTGAACTGCTGCTGGAGCTTTTCATTGGCGTAGTTGATACAGAACTGTTCAAAGCTATTCACTTCAAAAGTTTCAAACCTGCAAAGCAATGAATAAATCAGCATTAGGCGTTACTTTGTCTCAAAATCTTCTTTTTTTTTTTTCTTCTTTCCTGCAACGGTGTCATCAGTGTGATGGGGAACACCAGTAATTCAATTATCCCTTCCATTCCCCCTATCCCAGATTTACACTTTTTTCCTCAAAACATCTATCTTTCCTTGGCACAACTCAAGGGATTCAAGAGGCCCCTCCTGCCACTCACGAATGAGACATTTGGCACGACTGCAACTTCCTGCCCATCAGTTCTGTCTGAGACAAGAAATGTAACTGCCTCTCCTGGGGAAAAATATTATGAAATATTAAGTCCAAATACATTCACTGCAAAGGTGATGAAGAAACAGTAGCTGCTGTCTTAAAAGACCCGACATGCTCTTTTTAATGGAACTTAATAGAGCAGAAAAAGAAGGTATTAAATTTGTAATTATAGCTTCTGTACTGCATCCCCGTTAGCACAAAAATTAGACACACGTGAGTAAGCAACTTCTGGAAGGAAGAGGGAAAAATGGTGATTTCAGCTGCAACTCCACATTCCTCAAAGGAACCTTAGAGAGACCTTGGTGCTCAACTCAGTGATCCACCTCTTCACCAGGACTTCCATAGCTGCCCATCCCAAAACATTATCCTACCCTTCCACATACCAGCTCCAAACCCAACTCAAAAATTACTTCCTAGTCACTATTAGAAAGGAAAAAAGTAAGCAGTTTTAACAACACAGACTACAGATAAGGAGCAGGGAGCCAGCAGAACCCCTGAGGCTGAAGCATGCAACATCCAGGGACAGGCACAGGGAGCCAGGCTTGCTCTGAAAACCCAAGGAGGGTATTTTGAGCTACCACTGGGAAGTATTTGTTTTATATTTCTATTTTTAAGGCACAGTTGGAAGGGGGAAGGGAGAAAGCAGTCTTTGACACATGACTGTAAGGATTAAACCAAGGGGGGAAAGTGGGAAGGCTTCCTGTGTTCAGTGAGTAAGCTGCTGTAATGACAAATACGTGACTAAATAATTGTTCAGGTAATAGGCACTGTAGGAGCTGGCAGAACAGTCTTAAAACACTAAATAAATGAATCCTTTTTCTTTCCAGCTTCTCTTCCTCAAAATAATCAATACTTCTGCCACTTCCTGAGGTCCACCCTGCTGTTATCCAGGCTGATGCAGTTATTCCCCGGGTGCTTCCAGGTGACAATGCCAGCACCACACAAAATGCCAGCATCCCTGGGGAATTACAATGCCAGACGGCAAAAGAAAAAGGGGAATGGGAGAATGAGCTGGTTTTGTGCTTTTATCACCCCCGCAGCCCTTAAGGAAACCTGGGACTGCTTTCCCTCTGCCTGCCCTGGGGCTGGCACTGCCCCTGGAGCTGGTGTCACCTGTGCCAAGGTGGATTCTTAATCCATTCCCTTCCCAGACACTGGGCTTTACAGTCTTTAATGCAACAGAATCTGGTGTCTGGGACAACAGATGTTTACATTAAACATGTGACTCAGCCCTCAGTGATGAATGTGTCCCTGAAGAGCTCCCACTGTGCTCGGCCTCGGTTGCATGGCCGGATGAATTGGTGCCTCCAGCTCTTGCAACTCAAGGTTTGTGGCATCCCCAGGACTCTTCAGAAATACCAGCTTCTGCAGGCTCACGATCACAGCAACAGGGCAAGAAAAGTTTTAATTAAAGCACAGATGGAGAGGCACGAAATAAGGTGAAAAAAGATAACGAGGGCGAGAGTACACGAGGAAAAGAAATTGGAATAGAAACTTCTTCTCCCCTTCTGAGACACCAGATGAGATGTATCAGCCCTCCCAGCGAGTGCCAGCCGGGGGCAGAGCTGCTGTACAACTCCAGCTCCAAGGGAGATCTCACAAAGTTGCTTATTAAGGGACTCTACCGGCACAATTTGCTAATTGACAAAGCAGATTAGCCGCCAGCCCTACGTGTGTGCTCGCCAGGAGGCCCTACCTGCTCAGAGTGACTGCACTGAGGCAACATCCTGATGGGGAAAGCAAAACAGTGCCTGGTGGGTCTCTATATTCATTTTAGTGCACTGTATCTCGGGGAAAAAAATAAGCATATTCACCACTCCAGCCCATTGCTGTGGCTCCCCAGAAGGCACATCCAGTTTAGGGACACCTCTTGTGAGTAGATTTTCAAGGGGCAGATGCTGTATTTTGTTTTTTCTGCTGCTCCCCATTCTGCTATGTGGCTGGTATCTCCTCAGTCCTATGCAGCACCGAGGTTTGTATTAAAATATTTAAAGTTCATGAACAAGCCCAGCACGCAGCTGGCAACCTGGGTGCTCACACGTCCCTTCATGTGGCAAACAAGGGGGAACAAGCCCCCTCACCACATCCAGGAGTGCCACAAGAACCCACTCCTCTGACAGAGTGCAGTGTTACTGCTACTGCAAGTAACTCCACTTTGATAAATACAGATTTATTGTATTTAAATATGTGATTCCGTAAAGGCTTACCATGCTGCACCCTCTCACCTCAGTGTTAACAGGGAATTAAGGATGCAAAGCCAAGCATTATAAAGCTGGAAGAAAAACACTACGGCTTCTGCATCCTCTGTTTGGATCCCTAGAAATCCCACCCACGAGGACAGTCCTCCCCCAGGAGCAGCAGGACAGAGAAGGTCCCAGGATGTCAGGGACATGCTGTGAGGCTCCCTGCATTTCCATCTTAATCCCTCTCCCATAGGAAAGGAAAAAACAACATCCATTTGGGGAAAAAAAAATCTAATAGCTAGCAAAATGCATTAAAAACTAAAAAAAAACCTGAGTTAGGAGAACCAAACCACTATAAAGGACAGCAGAGTCAGGTTATCATCACCCAAATTCCCTGCGTTGTTAATTACTCAGCATTTAGACAGCAATACCTATTTACAAAAGGGATTTATGGTCTTTTTAGGACACCAGACTCTCACAAGCATTTCAGCCAACATGGACACCTTCCCCTGAAAATCTGTCTCCTTAATAAATCCTGCAGATCCTTGTGGAAAATCCCTGCTGCTGCCACCAGGGCTGTGAAAGCATCTGCTGGCCCACTCACTGGACGTGATGCACAGACTGGCGGCTGAAGGAGGTTTTTCTTCCACACTAACAGATTTTCAAGCCCAGCTTAATCTTTCATGAGCCTTATCCCCAAGTCTCCTTTCATTCAGCTTTCTGAAAGTCTGATCCTCTAACTCAGGCATCCAATTTTCTGTACGGACCCACCACCACCCACAGGGCTCCATCTCAAAGCTTTATTTATCATACCCCAGCCTGCAAAATTTCTCTTTGCAGGGACAGTGATGGGAAACAGCTTCTCTATCTCATACAGTCTTTGAACCAGACTGTGCCATATTTAACATCTTCCAGGTCCTGTGCTATGTACCCAAGAGAGCCCAAAAACCTGCAAACCAGAGAGAGCAGCCTGATCACCTCAAGCTATGCCACTGAAATCCCAAATCAAACAGAACTGTATTATCATTCTTGATAGCAGTGCTCCTGCAAACCTTGCCATATGGTAGGAAGCTGTTGATGGAGATGAGCAGACAGTGGGGTGGCACTGGTGCCCCAGCTCTTTCTGGCATCCTTTCTGTTGCTGTGTTTGTCCAGGAGATGTCAAAATCAACATCTCAAACACCAGTAGCTGTAGAAACCTCATGGGAGGGTTTATACAAGAGACCCATTTCCAGCAATTGCATAGATATTACAGCCATAAAATCATCCTGGCTTTTTGTTCTGATCCAGAACTGGTCTGGCAGGATTTCATTCTGAACTTGAGGTTCTCCTAGAGCTGACAGACCTTCAGAGGACACAGGACTTGGGACTGAGCAAGCACAGCAACTGCCCTGGGTTAAGGACTGGTTCCTGGAGCAGCTGCAACTTGTGCATTCCACCTCTCCCTCCGAAACAGGAGCAATTGAGCACCTTAATATATCAAGGGAGAGCAGAAGGCCACCGCTGTCCCACTGAGAACCACAGAATCCCAGAATGGTTTTGGGTTGGAACAGACCTTTTAAGGTCTTCCAGTCCCCCCATGCCATGGGCAGGGACATCTTCCACTAGACCAGCTTGCTCCAAGTACTGTCCAACCTGGCCTTGCGTGGACCATCCACTACCTGTATGGGCAACCTGGGACTTCTCCCTTATCCTTGTGCCCAGAGAGACAGAAAAAGAATGGTGTTGAAAAAATGGAGGGTAAAACCCAAACCCACAAGACCTCTTTCCTTTTCCACCCCACAACTGGCAGAATCCCTTCCTTTCTCCTCCATCTTCAGCTTCTTTGCAGCACTTCAGCTAAAATGAACTCAGACAACTCTCACATCCCTCTTCTACCACCACTCAAGTTCCAGGATGACAAAGCAGGCAGTAACTAGTACCCAGCACAATTTAAAGTGGCTCATTGCCCCTGAGGGTGCAGGCTGCGAGCCTTGAAAGAGCTTTTTACACCTTACATCCCCACCACGGGTTCCCAAGCTCCTCTGAAAGCTCTCACTGCACCAGGGCCCTGCTGCTGTGGCTTCACAGCTGAAGAAGCAAAGTAGTGACCTCAAACCCCACAGCAAGACCAGGCAGTCTGTGGTGTCCACAGTGGCACCTTTACCCCAGATGGTCTTTAAGGTTATTTTAAACAGCACAGGAGACGTGAGGAGAGCGTGGGAGGTAAATCCCAGACCCCAGTGCTCACACAGACCCACATGCACCATTTCACAGGCTGCACACTCCAAAGGAGGATCCAAACTGCAAACTACACAGTACTTTTGTGTGCTCCTTTCTATTATTCCCATCACCTGCCAAGGCCAAGGCCAAGTGTGCCTCGCAAGAAGGGGAAGACAATTTCCAAAGAGCTCCTTGAGCAGCCTGGACAGCTAAGGAGGTGCCTACCCATAGATGTCGAGCACACCGATGAAGGAGTGCTGCTTCACAGTGGTGTGCAGGGCCTTGTTGATGTGCTCCACGATCCAGTTGAAGAGCTGGGCATAGATGTGCTTGGCCAGGGCGTTCCTGGCGTTCACCACCTGGTGCAGGGACATGCTCTTCACGTAGGTCTCAGCCGTGGTGACGAGCTTGCGGTGGCAGAGCCAGTGCTGCATCTGGCTGTGCTCCACACCCAGCAGCCTGCAGAAGTTGCTCAGGTGGTCGTCCTCACTCTGCGGGGGGAGACCAGAAGCAAAGTCAGCAGGCTGGTGACACCCCAAACTGGCATTTTAACACCCAGGTTCACAGATCTGTGCAAGAAACAGCAGCTTTTTGTAACTATCTGTAACTAGGGAAAGCTGTGTCTCCCTGTGGGTGACAGGAATGGGAAAGCAGCAACACCCATCCCTCTGTGCTGGTCCTTGTGGGCAGGGGTGGCACAGCTCACACAGGGCTCTGGATGGTGGTACCAAGGCTTGGCCCTGCTCTGGTTATGCTTGAGCTCTCAGCTTTCACAAAGAGCAGATTTCCACAGGAAAAAGCATTCTCCACTTCACTTCTCCTTGAGCTGCAACTACACTATCCCTCAGAGCAACCCTGATTATGCCTCAGACTAAAGCTTAGGGTAGGTCATGACACCATGCCTTTGACAAAATAACTCCATTCTGAATAACAAAGTTATAAATCATGCATTACCAGAAGGGTTTAGGCTTCGCACAATTAATAGAATGAAATGTGAATTTCATTTTCTTTAGCATGATGCATTTCCCCCCTCTCAAATTAAGACAAAGCAGTTCTGAGTCTCTATTATGCTCAGGTAGCAGGCACTGCCTTTTGGACAATGAGAAAATAATTCCCCCTTCCTCTGTGTATTAATACATATCTAGAGGAATCACAGTTAGACAAGTGTACTTAAAAATGCTGGGTGGGTGTGAGGAGAAAAGTGCATTTTACGAGAATTCTAAGACATTTTATTGCAATGTTATCTTTCTGACCACAGAGTAAAGGTTGTAACAGAACTGATTTAATACCTTGCAATCACATTTGAAAGTAATTAAACAACATGAACTTCATTAACAGAACTCAGCATTGTTGTAGCAGGCAGCTTTCACTAATCCATGTTGACAAATACCCAGTAAATTACTCCCAGCATCTCACTCACTGAACATCACATTATCTCAAGGGTAACATTAAATGTGTGCAGAACCCTTTAAACACTTTAATTAGGAACAAACAGCCCAGCCTGGGATGCAATGATAATTTACAGGACAGTATTTCCCATATAACTGCTTTATTTTTCCCCACCTCTGAACAAACACAGAAACAGAAAAACCGCCTCCAAGGCATCTTTAGTGTTATTTATTTTTGCTAATTAACTGTGCAGTGCTCCTTTGGCCATGTTACAAGCAGCAGCTCTGTGGCTTCACCTGGAGGAAGGTGGTTGTAAAGCATCACACCTTGTGCTGGTGTCACCATCAGTGTCACCATTCCCCAACACCCTGCACCGGGTTGTTCTAAGGAAGCAGGAAGAGCTAAAAGTGTATTGGGATGTAAGGGATGTAAGCAATCTTTGAAGGATCTTGCTCGCAGGCTGGCTAGAGAGCAGGAATAATGCATTATCTCCCAAGGACAAACAAAGCAACTAGGAACCTGTGATGCGTTTTCAAAAAAAGGCAAAGAAAACCAGAAGGAAAAGGGCTTTCTACCAAAGGACATTGCTGTGAAGCTCAACACATGAGCACAGCCTGAGTCCTGAGCATACCGAGATCCCCACGTGCCCCTCTCCTGAGCGTGACCTACCGACACACTGCAGGCTTCCCCGTCTCGTTCCCCTTGGATTTCCAAGTTCCCCAGGTGCAGAATGGCAGCAATTATCCTAAAAATGGTCATCTGATGAGACTCCTTCACTCCTATGGGAACAATTGATAGCTGATTGTCACAACAGAAAATGAAACTCAACTTTAAGTTTGTTTGAAGGCACTTGCAGTGTTCGATTTCCTTCCCAGGCAATTGGTTTTCAGAACCATGAGGCTTCTCCCAATAAATACAGCAAAAACTCTCAATTTTAACAGGGATGGGTCTAATGCACACAAACCCAAGGATGCTGCTCCTCAGTGATCAAACAGGATCAGAGCTAGAGGGGCTCTACAGCTTTCACAGCACAAGGAGTCGCTCGTCTGTTATCGCAGTCTGCTGACAACCAAAGCACAGAAATCACAACTTATTGCCAACTTCCCACAAACAGAAGGGAAAATTAAAGCCCTGCACAAGATGCACAATGCCTCCACACTGGTGGCACAGCTGGATGCAGCAAGTCACCAGGGAGCTGGTGGGGAGCTCTGTCTTACCATCCCCAGTGCCTTGACAAGAGCTACATGTTGTGGATCTTTACTGGGAGTGTCAGATGTTGCTGTTTTATATATTTTATTTATATATTGTTTTATCTATTTTTCTGGCAGGGTTTACAGGCATCCCCAGCAGGAGCTCTGCTCAGCAGCAGCCTGCTCATGGTCTTCTTGCTGTATCTTGCATTTTTTCACATCCCAGCTGGGTTTCTATGTCCCTTTTGTGCTCAAGGCTGGTGTCATAATTATCCACCTAAGGTCTGAGGTATCACCTGCTGGTTTCTGAATTATCCAGAGCTTCCCCTTCTCTCTTTCAGGACTTTTCCGTTATCAGTCCCATGAGAAATGTTTCAAGGTTACCAAAAGGAGCAATGCTCTGCTCTTACTTGGAACTCTTAATTGGAGTTAAGCCAGGCTAGGATTGGGGATTTGCAGATAAATTTGACTTCTCCTTGTTACACACAGAAAGACAAGACTGGAAGCTGTAGTAGCAAGTTCAGGGCCTGAAAACCAGGCCCTGAACAGAAGCAGAGCTGGGAAACACTGAAGAAAAATGAAGAAATGCAGAGACAGAGGAGCACGTAATCATCATCAAACTGGCCCCTGAGGAAGATGCTCTCAGAGCATCTCAGAGCGTTTCCCAAGGACCAGCAAGGAGACAGGGGAGCTGCTTGGGGAGGCAGATAAGGGGGCCAAAGAGAGACTACACATGCCAAGGGGATGGGGGAGAGAGTTCCCTGGGGATTACAGCCCTCTGTGCAAGTTTGGAGCAAACAGGAATAATATTTTTTCAGTAATTAACAGAAGTCACACAAGCTGAACAGGAGGAGGGTACAGACAAGTCACCAAAAAGAAAGGGATCAAGCCCATCTGAAACACAAAGAGGACAAATTTTGGGAAAACAACTGCAGTTCTACACTTGCAGTGAGTCCCCACACTCACTGCAGGCACAGCTGGCCAAGGAATTTCAGAGCCAGCTGTGAGCATCATGAGCTCCTCTCCCAGCCTGTGAAACGGAACCAAGAGGCACAGAGACTGACCAGGATTTATAAACCTGGTTTCAGAAAAATATAAATAAACTGGGCAAGTTTTCCTCTCCAGATTGTTTTTCCTTTCAAAGAACCCTGCTGCAGGCAGGGTGCAGCTCTGCTCCCCTGCTGCTGGCATGGGGGCTGGTCACAGACACAGATTCTGCAGCTGCCATGTAGATGTGGACTCTGCACAGCAGGGATGTATTCAGCTCATTATTTCCAGGAATCAGCTACTCAGTACAATGCTGTGATCCAAGAAGTGACATCACCCTCAACTACAACACAGACTGAACTGCAGAGTAATAGCTCTTCTCCTGCTTGTAAACAGGGTAAAAAATAGCAAGTCAATACTGCAGCCCTGCTTTGACTTCAGAATGGTTTATGTTTCTCTTAAATTCTGTGTCCTACTCCGTTTCACTGCTGCTTCACAGACAGCTGCTAGAAACACTTCTGTAGCTCCTGCTACAGAACAAAGCCAACTAGGTCAGCAGGAACGTTGTAATTCAGGCAAAACCCTGAAAACAATTGCAAGAGACTTCTGCTGGGCAGCCTTCAAGCAGAGCAACCCCTTACCGAGCAGGGTGAAGGCATGCCTCGTTTTCTCAAAGTCATCAGCATCATCCACACCATCGATGGTCGTGTCACCTCCCTGAGAAGTGTAGAAAAAGTCTTCGGCACACGCTAGGAGAGAACAAAGAGGAGAAATGCATCAGCAAGCAGCACTCCCCCACTGCAGCCACTCCCCAGAACGTGCACTGGGATGCTCCCTGTCCCCCCACCCTTGAAGGGCACCTGTCTCCTCTGAACCACAGTTTGCTTCGTAATGGATGAAGCAGAACCTGGGTAAGTGACTGGAGCTGCTTCTTGCAGGGATGAAAGCTGTTCCCACACACAGCAAGCTCAGTCAGGGCAGTGCTGTGGTGTGTTTGGGATTCCAGGGACAGCACAATTGCATGGGGGAGGACCATTCCAAATACTGCGGTGACTATTTTCAGTACTTCCTTGTCCTGTTTTACACATCCAGGGGTGATTCAGATATTTTAATGCCTTTTCTACAGAAAGCCTTAAGGCCTGGGTGCAAAGGGAACGGTGAATGGCTCTCAGTGCCTGCATTACAAACATCTGTGCTTTTAGCAAAGTTACTCCAGGATGACACTCATAAATCCTGTGAAGACTAAGAGGCATTTCCAAAGCATATGCAACAAGAAGAGATTGCAGGATTTGTGCCCACTTAAAAAAAGCTGCACATCTAACTCCCCACCTTAAAACAAGGCCCCACATGAGGCCCAGAGCACCAAGATCTGTGCCCAAGGCTGCTGGCTGAGCTCCAGCAGAGCCACAGCTGGTCCCCTTCAAGGGCTGGGGGAGCCCAGCCCCTGGACAGCTTCCCCACCCCACCCAGAATCAGTTCTCAGCACCAGCCTCAGCCTGTTTGGAACCGAGTAGGAGTCATTTGCAAAACCCACTCATTAAACCACACACAAACATATTTCCCAAGCATCATGAATACAGAGAAAAAGCCTACTGTGTGTTCCACACCAGCCTAGTCATAACCTTTAAAATCACTGCAATCTGCACTTTTTTTGACTCAAATTGCCACCAGGAGCTCCCCATCCCTTCCCAGGCCTCCCACAGGCTTCTGCATTAGCTGTACTTCCAGGCTGTAAACAAAATCCAGTTAATTCTTTCTAGCATACAAAGCCCTGCGACCCAGAGGTTTCAGTAATTCTGCTCATCGCTGGAGCATCAGGAACAAGGGGCAGAAAATGCTGATTGGGGTCAGGCAGACAATGTCCCTCCTGGTCCCCCCAGCACAACAGGAGCTCACCCAGCCCATGGTGGAGCACATCACACTCACAGCCTGATGCTGCTGCCCATCGCCCTGCGAGATGCAGCCAGGGCTGGTGGTGGCTGATGAGAATGGGACATCAGCTTTCAATTTTAAACATCCACACTGGATTCTGTTTCTGCCTCAAGTCATTCCTGGAATAACTGACTCCAATCTCAGTATTTCAAGGTCTCTGTAATTATTTTAACCGCACAAACCCTTTGATTCATCACAAACACATAAAACGCATTCCTGCCTTGCACCACTGCCCAGGCATCATTAAGCTGGACACCACACTTCAAAAGGCACTTGCATTGCACATCACCATTTAAAGTCAAATATTTACTTTCTAGTTTAAAATTAAGCCTTTAGGATCACTCTGACTGAAGCCAACACTGGTTTGCTCTGCTGGGCTCATGGATGTTTAGAGACTCTTTTTGTTTTCTAGCTCCTTGCAACATAAAAGGAAATAACAACAATTCTTTGTATGTGCAAGACCCAAAGGAGAAGCAACTGCACCCATTTTTTAGATGGAAAAATATATATCCTCCTTCATGAATAATAAAAAGTGGATTTTCACATCAAGACACTGCTTGTTTTGTATAAACCTTGGGAAGACAAGGTTGACAGCTCACACGAGGAAATAAATCTGAGTTCAAACTAGTCATCTTCATACAGGCCTGTAAATCCAAGGCAAAGCTGGAAATGAAAAACCTCACTCAAAAGAAAGAGAAATAAGTGAATTGTGCACCTCTGCACCCACAAACCACTGCCCAGCACCTGCAATTCCACAGGCCAGGGCAGAGCCTGAGTCACACCAACAGGAGCAGCTCACAGACCCACATCCCTGTCCCCACCAAGCCTGTGAGAAGCCCCACATGGACCTGACAGCCACCACAACACTTTGGGAAGGCATTTTTCAGCAATTGCAAGGTGAGAGGGCAGGAAACACCAAGGAAACACACATTTACCTTTGGAAAGAACGGCTTCTTTTCCAGTACATGGTGGATACCTGTGCATGCTGTGACACAGCAAAGCCAGAGAGAGCATTGATATGCACTGACACCAAATTTGGGTTAGAAATTGCCCAAGAAGACCTCCTGGCAGGCTAATGGCCCTGGAACCCACTCCTCCTGCCCTGCCAGCTGTGACCATTACACATTCATCCCTGAGATGCTAAAGCTGAGAGCCACAGCCACAACAGCACAAACAGGCCCTGGGTGATGCACCAGGACAGCAAAGGCCTCTCTACCAGTCACCACAAACACAGATGATGCTTTCAGAGGGCTGGGATGAGTGAGACTGGTATTTCCCCTGATCCACATGTTCCCAAGAACAGAGCAGTGGTTTCACAGCTGGAGCTCTCACACGTCGACTCATCTCCCAGACTGTGCTGAAATAATTTGTGTCTGAATTAAGATGCCAGCAGGGATCATTGCTACCCAGGGTATGTTTTTATAAATGAAGCACATAACCATGGCAGAAACTCTTGAAAGTGGTCGAAGTGATGTGATCTGTGTGGGCAGTGTGTCTACAGTGACCCAAAAGGTCATTAAGACAAGCTCAGAATTACCTACAAACTGAAATCCGCTCTCCTCATCTCCCATTCCTCTGTAGTTGGATGAAAACTTCTGCAAGATCCTATGGTGGGATCAGAACCTGCCTTGCTTGGTATTTAAACTAGGTAAAAAGCCTGGTTTAAGCCTTGCTTTTTCTCTCTGAGCAACAGCAAATACTCAAGGTAAAAGAATAATTAAAATACATCCCTGCACCCCATGATGCAAGTGCAAACCCCCTGAATTCTACAGGGGTTTTGCTGCAAATCCTGGGGGAAAAACCCAACCCATTCCAGGAGTTAACCATTAAAAAAAAAACCAAACGATAATGAATTCAAAGGACACAACCACTCCTGCCAAGACACTGGCCATATCAGCCCACACTCACATTTGATTTAAAATACACACCTAATGCAAGCTTGGTACAATATTAACACATGATCTCCCTGCATCAGCTGGCCATCTACCACAGCATGTAGTTTCACTGAAGCTCTGCTGCCAATTTTTACACAATCCTGGAAATTTTACACAATCCCAAAATAGTTTAGGTTGGAAGGGACACCTCCCACTGTCCCAGGCTGCTCCCAGCCCCGATGTCCAGCCTGGCCTGGGACACTGCCAGGGATCCAGGGGCAGCCACAGCTGCTCTGGCCACCCTGGGCCAGGGCCTCCCCACCCTCACCTGAGCTGCCACATCCCTGGTGATGGGGTGAACAAACCTGTGCTCACCCAGGAGCAGAAGCCCTCCAAGCTCATCTCCCTGCCCTCCTCCCCCTCCACAGGCACACAAGGCCACACCAGTGACCTGCATTTCTAACCCCAACACGTTCTTCTGCTGCCACCAGACAAAGGCAGCAGCCACCAGAGCACAGGGATGTGCCAGCACTTACTGAGTCCAAGGTCTTTGAATTCTGGAAGGCTTGAGGAGGCACAGAGCTGATAGAAGATGTGGTAGTTGCGCTCGTCCTCTGCCTGTGGGGAAATGCCAAGTTACCAGAGGCACAGAGAGGTCACAGCACTGCTCCCATCCTCAGCCTGCTGCCCCCTGAGCCCAGGGCCACCCTGGTCCCATCCCCTGCTTCCCACCAAGACCCCAGTCAGTGACATCAACACTGGGATTTTTCCTTGCCACCTGGGAGAAAGGAGGTGCCAAGCTTGACAAACACACATTGCCCATCTGGCAAAGAAAGGAAGTAATTCCATATTGCCTTCCACATCTTATCCCTCTCTGAAATAACCAGGCTAAATGAGGCAGCAAGCACTGAGCTGCAAACCCACAGCAATATAAAAGAAGGTGGTTAGCTCTTCATAGCTTCACAAAGTTGTCCATTTTTTAGGATTTTTGGGATTTTGGATTGTAGTTGGGACACTTTTTTTGTGTGTGTAAGGACAAAATATTTGCAGGTGCTTCTGAGCTACATCCGAAGCACAAACCAAGAAAGCCTCTCCTGAGCCTGCACAAGAAACGCAAGGGATGTACTGTGGCAGAGACATCAGCCTCCTCAGCCTCTCTCCTGTCCCTCCTTAGCCTTCAGAACTGAACACTGCTGCCTACAATTTGCTCTCCCTGGCCCTTTATCCAAAAAGTCTCCCAGGGACACCCTAGCTCATGGGTCATCACGTTGGAACCATGAAAAACTCCGACACTGAGTCTGAAAGACATATCTGAAAGCTGTGTCCACCAAGAAAGCAACAGAACAAGAGGAAACAGCCTCAAGCTGTGCCAGAGGAGGTTTAGGTTGGATATTAGGAACAATTTCTTCCTGGAAAGGGTTGTCCAGCCCTGGCACAGCTGCCCAGGGCAGTGGTGGAGTCCCCATCCCTGAAGGGGTTTGAAAGTTGTGTGGATGTGGCACCTGGGGATGTGAGCACAAGGAAGACAGAGAGGGACTTTGTACAAAAGCATGGAGGGACAGGAGCCAGGGAATGGCTTCCCCGTGCCAGAGGGCAGGGACAGGTGGGATATTGGGCAGGAATTGCTCTCTGGGAGGGTGGGCAGGCCCTGGCCCAGGGTGCCCAGAGCAGCTGTGCCTGCCCCTGGATCCCTGGCAGTGTCCAAGGCCAGGCTGGACATTGGGGCTGGGAGCGGCCTGGGACAGTGGGAGGTGGCAGGGGGTGGAACTGGATGAGCTCTGAGGTCCTTTCAACTCAAACCATTCCATGATGATGATTCTGTGATGGGTTTAGCAGTGCTGGGGGACAGTTGGACTCGATGGTCTTAAATGTCACTTCCAACCTCAGTGATTTTTTGGTTCTACTTGTAAAGAGATTTTTTTTTTTTAATCCATAGAAAAGATCCAGACTGTTGAATTCCTGGAATACAGTACCCAAAAGAAAAAAAAAGAAAAAGCCCCACGACTCCTCACCTGAAATACAACCCGAGATTTTTCCAGCAGATACGTCCTCATGTTGGCACCAATGATGTGATATCTTTTATCAAAGCCAATCTGAATGTATTTCCCAAAGCGGCTGCTGTTGTCATTCCTTGTTGTTTTAGCATTTCCAATGGCCTGCATAAAACAAGCAGAATTAAACATTAAATTTTAATTGAATTTTTGATTTTTTTAAGCACTTCAATTTGCAACCAGTGTTGTATAAACAGTCACAGGAGAATTTGAGGAAAACCCTTTCCCAGATGCAGAAGGCAGAGCAACAGTGTGACTTTGGGGAGGAATCTTCACTGAAAATGTGACGTCTCAGGGTCTTCATGGAAGAAAAATGCACACAAACAGCAATGAGTATTTGTACAGTAATTAAATCATCTACATCCCAACATTCCTGTGCCACCTTATAGAATGCCCCCACCTTTGTTCAGAGTCAACACCAGCAGCTTTCCTGGATGGGTTTCCTTCCCCCCAAGCCCATTTAACTCAGGGTTTTTCTGCAAACCAGGCAGTTTTCTTTTATGGTTTTTTTTCTGCATAGGCAATGTTCTCATCAATTTCCAATAAAGACAGGCAGGTTACCTGGCCTCAGCACTTAGAAATTACAGCCAGAACTGAACACAGGCAGGAAAATTAGAGCAATAAAATTCTGGGGTCATATAGAAGAATGGTGTGCAGAATTAATTTTTTTCTTGGATGGTTTTAAGTGCCCCCTGGTAGTGCAGCTACATTTCACAGAGGCAGAGGGGATGGGTGAGGACAGGAGTAAACTAGCAGGTTTACCAGAAGTAAACCTGCAGAAAATCAGTGAGTTTACCCCATCAACCACACACCTGTTGGCTTTTTTCTTACTGCTCACCTGCACCATCACTGGTTTGGACGCTCCAGCTCACCCCCACCAGGCAGCAGGGTGTCAGACCACACGTGCTGCCTGCCAGGCCGGGTCTCACCCTGGATCAGCCACCACCTCTGTGTCTATCAGACAATTTGGCACGAGGCACCCTGATGGGAAGCCTCCCTAAGGCTGAGCCAAGCCTAAGGGTAAGCACAGGACAACACCATATTCCACTAAAGCAGCACTGCTGGCCCCTGCCTTGGAAAGAAAGTCATATGAGTCTGAAGTGCTTCATGGATTTTGGAAAAGCCCAAACCAGCTGAAGGCACTTCATGAGTCCAAAATCAACTTGAAAAATGGGGTTTAGGCACTCTGATATTTATTTTCAGCTGGCCTCAGTGAAAGGAAACAAAGCTGCTTTTTCAATTTCTTTGATATTTATAAAAAGAATTCTTTTCCGTCAGAGCAGGATTTCCCTATAAAGGGACTTGTTATTCCCCTATCACAGATCAGTTAGGTTGGAAAATCCCTCCACTCCAGCATGTCCTCATCCCTGCCGTGTCACCAGCCCAGAGCACTCAGTGCCACGTCCAGTCATTCCCTGGACACCTCCAGAGATGGGCACTCCAACACCTCCCTGGGAAGCCCCTGCCAAGGCCTGAGCACCCCTTCCATGAGGAAATTCCTTCTCATGTCCAACCTGAGCCTCCCCTGGCACAGCTTGAAACTATGTCCTTTAATCTTGTTGCTGTCGCCTGGGGGAAGAGGCCGATTTGTGATTTACAGCAACAGAAAAATAACAAAAATAAAAATGCACTGAAATGTCTCAAACAGGTTAATCCCTTTCTTTTCTATTCTATGTTTGTACAATAAAAGAAGGAGATTAGGGGGCACCATGTAGTGACAAAGGAGGAAGAAGATGATAGAACACCAACGGAGCTGGCTGCACTGCCTGGGCTCTCCGCTCTGGAGCTCCATCAAAGCCCAGCTCGTGGAACTATGCTGGGGATACTCAGGCTCAGCTTTAAGACCATCAAATGCAGGTGCAATTGGGGTGGCCCAAACGGAGGTTGTCAGTGCATTTGTGCATTTCAGTCCAGCTCCAGGATGCTGCAATGCTGTATATCAGACCTGTCTCGCAAGCCGCCATGGGTTCTCACTGTACTTGTGATCTACAGAGAGACACAGTGACCACTGGAAGCAGGACAAAGGAAATGGTGCAGCTCCTACCTCCATGATGGGGCTGGAGGCCAAGACTTTGGCTTCGATGTTGGTCTCACTGGCGGAGCCCCCAACGGTGGCGAAGAAGCGCATGGCGTATTTGGCAGAGACCGTCTTGCCTGCCCCCGACTCCCCGCTCACGATGATAGACTGGTTCTTCTCATCCCTGGGGAGCCAGAGCAGCAAAGTTAATAGAAGTTAAAACTCTGTAAGTTAATCAATTTTCTTGTCAGCTGTTGGCATCCTCTTCCCGTGTCACTGGTCGCTCACGCTGTCACCACCTACGTTACAGACGCTGAATTTCTTCTGGACCGCAAAAGCAACAGTGAATAATACACAACTGTGACACTTCCCACAGAAAACACAGAGGACACTGAACATCTCCAGAACACCTCTGGAGGCTTGCAGAGACAGCAGGAGCTGAGTCCCTGCATGAAGCACTGCTGCCTCCTTCCCCCGTGACTCTCGGAAGCCCGTCTTCTTACACACCTCCTGCCTCCTGTCCAGCCTCTGCTGCTGGACATTTGTCTGGAGAACTCTTAACAGGCATTGGCTGAATACCAGCTCCTAATACTGTGTATTTAATTTTCCTCCCAACTCCTGCACTCAAGCACTTGAGATTTTGCCCATTAAAACACAGTCAACTCATAAAACCCACTGTTTAAAAACACAGTTACCTAGAAAGATTCTTCTACACTCAAAACATGTTAAAAATACTGAAGCTGTAAAATCCAGAACCCTAAAATTAGGACACAGAAGAAGTCCCTTGATTCTCTACACAATTATATGAACATCAGTATTTTCACACAACTCCCAGCATCTGGTTAAAACTTTGAAAACAACAAAACAAAGCATGTCTCTGACATCAGACTCACACCAGCTACTCATCCCTAAATCCTGTGACGTTGTGAAGTCACTGAACTGAAGTGCAGAGGCACTTCACCAGGGCATGGGACTTTGCATGGAGAAGCTGAGGGTGGCACCATCTCATGCAGCTCTTGAGCCTTGCACAGAGCACAAACTCAGCCAAATGCCTTCTTCCACTTGTAAAATTAATCATTCACACAAAACCCCTTGCACAAGTCACCATGAAATGCCCAGTCCTTCCTAGCATGACACCCACCAGATACCTCCCAATAATTAATCTATTTAATGTGCTTGAGCTGCAAGGCAAAGAAAGGGCCAAGGCAGCAAGAGGAGCTCATTTTCAGAACTACATCCTTCCAGGAAAAGATTTGCTGGCTCCAGGACCAAGCGCCTCTGCTGCAGTGGGATTCACTCCCCGGGGCATCATCAGCACACAGCTAACCCAGCACCTCTGCAATTTGTCTGCAGACTTTGGGAAGGGCAGAGTTTTCACTGCAGGATTTGCTATAAGCTCCCAAAATACCCGAGCTCTTGGGTAAGCTGTAAGGACGTAATTGAGTGTGTTTTTAAGTAAGATCAACTTAAGCTTCCCAGAGTCTGCCCTGGCTTTCATGAATCCCAGCTGAAAGCAGGCACAGAAAATCCCAAACACAAGTACAACAATAAATTTATACCTTGCAGTAAATTTATACCTTCTCTTTACATCAGGAAACACCATCAAAACACATTTCAATTTAAGATACTCAGTTCAAGCTTATACCAGTGGGAGATGAGGACAGAGGCTAAATGATTGCTATATATCACTTTTAAACTTCCAGCAAAAATACGCCACCCCATTACTTCCCCCCACTGCCAGGCATGAACATCTTAATTCCTTCTAGGCTCAAGGTGACTGGTTTGAGAAAAAAACCTCAGCCAAGTCACGTGCAACATTTTGGTGCAAACTCTGAGAAGCTTTCAGCAGCAGAGGACTGATGAGATAATTTCCAGCTCTCTCTACTTTTCCTACACCAATTCACAAAGCGTATCTTAATCCATACCCTAGCCAGCAAGTTCTGGGTACCAACCAACAACAAGGCAAGAGGAGCCTCCAACCACCCCAGCACTCAGGCAGCAACGCAGAAACACGGGCTGTGAGTGGAGCACACCCTCAGCCAGGCAGCCAACATCCCAGAGCCCGTGCTCCTGGTGACTCAGCCCAGGAGGGGACAGCCTGGTCTTGCTAAGTCACAGCGTCGTGCCTTCAGCAGCCCTTGGCAAAGCCAGCAAGGCTCTCCCACAGCCAGCTGGCAGGATGCAGGCAAGGGGCTGCCAATGTGCCAGTCTCACACCTTTGGACTTCCACAGGTGTGCAACAAGCCTCTCCTGGCAGCACGAGCCACCAGCACAGGCACCCAGCAGGGGAAAAGCAGTGCCAGCTCCACAGAGGGGAAGGGAAACTCAGCACCAACTCCAGAAGGGAGCTGGATGAACCCACAGCAGCAGGTCCTGGGACAGCTGATGGCTATCATGATTCTCCTCTGATGGAACTCTGATTGAGATTTCCCCCCTGCTTTGATCATCTCCAGTGTGGTGTGTTGTCCATCTCTCCTTCCAGGTGACAAGTGAAAGGGTAAGAGGAAACGGCCTCAGGTTGTGCCAGGGAAGGTTTAGATTGGATATCTGGAAAAATTTCTGCATGAAAAGGGCTGTCAAGCCCCAGCACAGGCTGCTGGAAGTGATGGGGTCCCCATGCCTGGAAGTGTTCAAACAAAGTGAGGATGTGGCACTTGAGGACATGGTTATGGTGAAGGTGGTGGTGGTGCTGGCTGACAGCTGGAGTTGATCTGAGAGGCCTTTTCCAGCCTTAATGGAGCCATGGTTCAGGGACCCAGGGACACTTCCTGCTGAGCTCCATCAGTGAAATCCCACATCGACCATCAGCAGGATCCAACTGACAAAACTCCTGTGAGATTCCAAGGAAGAGACAGACAGAGGCTCTGGCATGGGCTGCAAGGATGGATGAACAGACTGTCCATGTCAGAGGTGAGGGAGAAGCAGAAGGGAGAGGTGACAACCAAAATCCCTGCAAAAGGAGCTCTGCAAATGCAAAGCTGGCACTGCTTAGAGCTACACTGGCCTAAAAGTTAGTTCAGAGTTATTGTTTACTACCCTTCTCTGCATGACAGGTATGGCCCAAGTGGCACATTTCAGAAAACATTTCCCTGCCACTTTTCTCTTAAAGCCAGAAGATAAAAGCTCCACCAGTCTGAGAGTGAGTCTTCAGCTGAATGAGGCCAAAATCTCAAAAGATGCATTACTTGGCATCCAGACAGCACTGCTGCAAGGTAGTGTTTGGTAACCCATTTTTTCCTGTTTAAGATTCCCAATTATGACTTCTTGTTACCAGTTTTGATCTCTTCCATAACTTCTCCATTATCAGCTATTGGGGTGGGCCAGGCTGGAGAAGGCAGGGCGAGACCAACCCACACGAGAACCCAGCCAAGGACCAACCCAGACCCACAGTTCCCCTGGGCTTCAGATCTCATCAGAAAAATGCCCTTAAGTGGCATTCTGAGTCTTTATTCCTCCCTCTGGCTTGTCTCTTTTTCAAACAGGCATTTGCCAAAAGACACTGAGCCTATTGATAAAACCATGGCCAACACAATTTACTGCTATTGCAGCCACTCTGCCAGGTCCCATTTTTCCACAGTTTCTCAAGAATTTGCCCTAATGGCTGATGTGCTGCCATATGAGATGGGCCAGGTGGGCTCTCTGTGGCACAAAAATTTTCCGGATTATATTAATAACGTAAAATGAAAAAAAAGCTGCTCTTAGCAGGCCCCTCAACCCCCTGCATTTGCAGTAATGTGTCTCTTCTGGGTTTTTTATGTGGATAATGCATGTTCAGACATTTCTTTTCCAACTTCAGGAATAGAAGCATTCCAGAATAAAGGCTGCAGAGCCTCCCCCTTTTTCAGTGTACAAGTTAACCAACTGCTGGTGGCAGCAGGGGAAGATCGATGAACCCCACGGAGCAGCTGGCAGCAAACAGGATGCTCAGGCAGCAGAAATGGTTAAAGCCAGGCAGGAGGTGTTTGTGTTCAGTGTGGAATAAAGACACTGAAATGTTTGGCCACTGTGCAGGCACAGTGTGCAACACGGCTGCTTAAAATACATTCAATTTTGGCAGTGCCAGCACAGAAGAAAATTACTGTGGAAAAAAAGCTGGATAAAATGAAGTGTTCTGGGTGAATATGGCCTCTGCTGCAGCATGGCAGGGCTGTCCCATCTCCTCCGGGGGCTGGAGGGGCTCCTGTGCACCTCAGGGCTGCCACCACAGCTTGTTATGCTGTCACAAAATGCATCCCCATGACACACAGCTCACATGATGCTCAGGCTGGAAAACCAACACCACGATGTGGGCTACAGCCCCTGCCCACCAGAGAGGAAAACAAAACCATCAAGGAGCAGAAGTCCAACCAGAACAAAACCCAGAACTGTTCCTTCAATGCTGGAGGCAGCAGCACCTCCCAAGGTGCTACAGGAGGTGGGTAACACATCTTCTTGCAGATGTTTGCCATGTTAAGAGCAATACCCCCCAAGACCATACACAGTAAGAGATGGGTGAGGTCTCCAGCCCAGCAAAACTAAGAGGGGAGTCATAAAACATGAAAAATGTCGTGAAATTGTAGAATTGCTAAGGTTGAAAAGGATGACCTTTACAGATCATCTAGTAAAGGCCATTTACAGGAACACCTTCCACTATGCCAGGTTGCTCCAAGCCCCATCCAACTCAGCCTTGGACACTGCCAGGGATGAGGCAGCCACAGCTGCTCTGGACAACCTGCAGAACTTCCTTCCTTGTATCTACTCAAAAATTCTAATAGACACCATTTTTAAAAGGCAACATCTAAAGGTGCTGCCCAAGGCAAACAAAAAGGTCAGCTGCCTATGAAGAGAGAGGGCACTTCAGATTCCTTTGCTGATTAGCACTGGCTGCTAATTACCAGCCTTTACATCAAGGGAACCTATTTCCCTGCCTATTTAAGCAGTCAGTCCTCCACCTGCAGCAATGCAGAGAATACTGCTGCCCTCAGAGGAGACTCCAAACAGCCTGGGAAGGGTCTGGAGAAGCATCCACACCCCAAGCTGCCCAGCTGGACACAGCTCTCCAGCTGCATCAGAGCAATCAGAGGTGTGGCACTGCTCAGTGTTTCCATATGCAGTTCCCATCATATTTATCTAATTAAGCCAGGGCAGAACATCCCTGGAAAATCGTCATTTCAGAAAAGGGGATGGTGGAGCCACGGCAATAAAAAGGGGTTTGAAAGCAAGCATGGTTCTCAACCCCCTCTGCCTGAGACAGAAGAGACAGGGGACACCTCAGTGCAGAGATTTACAGCCAGTACCCTCAGCCTCCAGCAACACTGCTTGAAAACAGTATTTGGAGACCAATATACCTCAAATCTTCTCCAGACATATATCACCAGACAGAATTTTTCCAAAGTCAGCTTTCTTGAAAGCAATAGCCCAAACCCATGAGAAGGGACCTGGAACATCTTAGGATGTGTCTTCATAGTCATCCCTTCAGAAAACCACCACTGGCACAAGCAGCTTAGCTGCACAACTTCATCCTGGTCTCTGCAGTGGGAGCAAAACCAGTTGCACTAAGAGCACTGCTTCTCCAAGAGGGAAAAGGATCTGAAATAAATGCAAGCAGAGCCAGACCCTGTGAATAATTGCCAGGGGTCACTCCAGCTTTAATCCCACATCTGACACTAATTCTCCGCGTCGTGGGACGAGTCAGTAAGTCTCTCCACCATGGAAATCATATTTAACCTACTTCTTTCAGGTTGCTTGGAGGATTAGTGTTCATAAAGCAATCTGAAGATTAAAAATCCTTTAAGTACTGCAGTCTGAATTGAGCCTGACCACAACGAGAGCACCCACAAAAGGCCCAATGTATTTCTCTATTGACGGTGCTGCAAAGGCTAAGAATGAGCATAGCTGCTGCATTGTGTCGTTAGAAATATTAAAAAATGCAGTAATTTAATTACCACTGTTTTGCCTCTCTCAAGTGCTAATGACAGCGATGAAAAATGGAGATGGTCCAACTCTGCTTTCAAATGAACAAACAGAAGTTGCACTCTGGAGGTGAAAATCGGAGTGCTGCAGCGTTGTAACACAGAGAAAAGCCATCTCTGAAATGGTCTCCCAAGCCAGGAGCTGTTCCCACTTCTGTGGGATAACTGGAATTTGGAGCAGCATCACCGCTGAGAGTGGCAGCAGCTTCTTTTATTTGTTGGCTCTAATTTGGGTTTTTAGAATCCCTGGCATTGATACTCAAGGCAAACAGAAAACCACATCTTAGGGGCAGTAACACTTCTCCCTCAGAGAAACCCAAGAAGGTATTTTGCATCCAGTTGAACAAGAGTGTTTAAGGACTTGTTTTCTGTTTGCATTTTCAAATATCAGCTGCAAATGCACATTTTATGCTGCAGCTGCTGAAGCCAGCAGCACTCTAAGGACAAATTTTCATGTGCTACACATTCATTTGGGTCATTTTTCACACTGCACCTTTCTTATATGGCATGGATTACCCTATACCACCTTTCTTTGGTCCTTCTTTTTTTTTTTTTTTTTTTACACAGAAAACTATATTTAACATAGAAAACTTCTTTTTTACAGGGATAATTTTTAATACAGTGCCACAAACCAGTGGAGGAAAACAACGCTGTTTTCACCAGCAATCTATACCCACATCAGAGCTTCAAAATACATTCTGGTCACAAAAGAAAGAGCTGGATTTCAGAGAGGTGGACTTGAGTTGAACTTGATGATCCTGTTGGGTCCCTCCCAGCATATTCTGTGATTCTGAGATGCATCAGGGGTGATGCTTTTGCCAGGGCCCACCCTGCGCAGCTCTGGAGCCCATTTGCTCACACACCCCTGGGTTTCAGCAAGGAGACGGAGAGAAAACATGGCCTTGAATGTCTCAGTCGCTGGGAAGAAGGCTAAAAGCAGCAGCTTGGCCCGGGGCGGGTAAGGACGAGCCTGCAGCCTGGAGACCAGGAAGGTGCAGCAGGAACCTCCTCCCGTGCTGTGAGGCGATCGCCGCCAGCTCGGCGGGGCAGCCCTGCTCCCTCCGTCCCACGCTGTTTAACACACATCCACCCACGCTCCTTACCCCCAGACCAAACCCCGGCAGCTGGTCACGGCGTCTCTGCAGAGGCCAGAGCGCTGTCACGCCGTGCTGCAGCAGCCCGGGCGGGAGGGCCCTGCAGCCCCCGGCCCACCCGCGGCCCCGCTCCCTCAGGGGCTCCGTGCCGCCGCCTGGGAACGCCCCTCCGCCAGCACAGGAACCCTCACAAACCAAGCCCGGTCTGTGCGGAATGCCGAGCTGTCTCCAGTGTTCCCCCCGTTCCAGCAGGCAGGCAGGATGACCTCCTCGCAGGACTGATGCTCCGCACACCCCGCTGGGGAGGAACACAAGCTGCGCGGCCTCAGGGAAACCAGGTCAGCGGTTCTTTTGTGCCTTGTTCCCAACGGGAGCAAAACACACAGCCGGCCAGTTTCCGTGGCTCTCTGGCACCCTGATGCTCTTTTCTGTGCCGGGATCACACCACAGAGCATCCTCTGGCTCCGGCCCAGGCCACCTGCAAGCTGCTGGAGCACTGCAGAGGGAGGAGGCTTGGGACTGCGACCTTCCAAAAAAAGCATCGCACACAGGAAGGAATCGTGGGATGCTGCCCCAACAGATCAGCTTTGGAGCACCAGGAGGACAAGGCAGCTGTTCTTCCACCCCGTGCCAGTCCCAAAATGAAGGTCCTTCTGACAGACTTCATCACCTCCACCACCCTAAGCCACTGCTGCTTGGAAAACTCCCACACTACTGTCTGATTAATTACAGTTGATGAATATTAGGAAAACCCCAGAAAGGGATTTTCAGAAACCATGCTCTGGGTTCTCCATCCCAAGAGCTCCAGAGGTTCACTGAGGATGTGGGGTGGCAAGCAGTGGCTGCGAGGTGGGCAAGGCCAGTCACAAGTCTTTGGGCTCTGATGTAATTATGCTGCTCATAAATTCTGTTTTGAATGTTCGATGGTAATTGGTGTTACAGCTTTCTCCCCTCAGAGCTCCAACAGTTCTCCTGCATCACAGCAGTGATCCCATGTTTGATGTAGGCTATTATCCCTCCTTCCCAGTCAGTGATACTTCACACACTCATTACTCTCCGTCAGGCACTGGCCTTTCTCTGCCTTAAGCTTTCGCATGCCAGTTCTGTCCCATTTATGAGTATTTATTATTTTTCTATAAGGGATGTCTCATTTATTATTAAATCTGCTAGCAAATAGCACAGTCCTTATTCTAAATTGCCAAAAAGAAAAAAAAAATTACAGTTAAAAAAAGTTCATTAGCTGGCCACTTATCCCTAGAGCATCTGTCTTCTCCCACAGCAAGTAAGACCAGAAGGCCTCTCCTCCAGTCCTCGGGAAACATTTCCTGGAGTGTCTCCCAATTTATTTTTTTTCTGTATATCACCTCTGGAGAAGAAAAGCAATCCCTGAGGTCTTACACCAGCACCAGCACGTTTAAGGGATAGCTCTTGCAAAACCTATTCCTCTCATCCCTACCCCACTTTTAACTCTAAGCAGAAGAGAACACCCTCAGTTTTGCACCTTCCTAAATTCAAGGCCCTCGAGTTATTTTTCTTCTGGTCCCCTTTTTAGACCAGAGCTTTATTTTTGGGATGATCCCTGCTGCACAGCCGTGGTGAGCTGCAGCACAGCTCAGGTCCACAGTCCCCTGAGGACTAAACCCTTGCCTGCCTTTAATATAACCCAGGATTCAGCCTTATTTACTGTGCCAGTCTGATTCCTCTTGCATCTCTGTCGGGGGTTAATCTCTCTTTTAACTCCTATCTGCTCTCTCTTTGTACAGCTTTAAATCCTCCAGTAAAAGCTTGAAATCTGAAGTGCTGTGAAAGGACATCCCCCACGGCGCCTGTGCCCCTCACTGAGTCTATTTGCTTGTGTGCAGGGTTGTTGCTGCAATTTCTGCTCTTTTCCAGCACCAGCATTGCCCCCCAGAGCAGAAAGGAGACCAGTGGCCACCTCAGGCAGCCCCAATGGCACCTGTCTCTCTGCAGGACACAGACATTTCCCCTGTGGCTGCAGGGAGCAGGGAGTTTGGCAGCACAGTGCAAAGCCTGGCTGCACTGACTTCCAATAAAAATGGAAAGCCACTGCTAAACAGTTACCTGCCTGCAGCCCAGGTGTCTGAGCACCTGGTGACAGAAACAGCGTGTGGGCAGTGGGGCTGAAGGGAGGAGACAGCCATTTCCATACAACTTACAGCTCAGGAAGTACACAGCAGATGCCGAGCCTGGTTCGAACTGTAGGCACCAGGGTCTTGAAATGTCAACACCAGGGGTTTTCTGGTACCCACTGAGCTGCAGTTCAGACAAGATATGCAAAGGTTGAACTCATCCATCAAATCACTCCTGCATTTCTTAATTCATTTCTTCTGCAAGAACTATCAGCAACACTGTGAGCAGATCCTCATGCTGGGAAGGAGGAAACTCCATTCTAACCAACAGGTCACCAGGACAATTACCTTCCCACTGACTCTGAAAGGGTCAGGAAGGTCTGCAGAGTCCTTCCATGCTCCAGGCAGAACATTACAATGTACTGCAGTTTGGATTTATCAATTGCATGTGAAACAGACCCAAGGTATTTTTGCCTGGCCACATGGAACAGCTTTGCAGGGATGCATCTGTGAAAGCATCAGCCTGAAGGATGCCCCAGGGAATAAAGCCCATGGCACCTGACCCTCTCCATGCCCTTTTCAGGAGGCTTTCACAAGTCCTTTATTACCCAGGGTTTTTGCTGTGGTAAGAGCCGAACGCTGGATTTCCTTTGTGCTCGTTACCTGACGTGGGCTCTGCCGTGTCACACCAGTCCAGGGGCCCACACAAGGCAGATGATGATGTTCCTAGCACAGCGAGGAAGGAAGCTCTGCACAGAGCTGCTAAAGGAAAACACTCAGAAGGGGTTGGCAATACCTTCAATATTTGATTTACTGTTTGAGCAAAGATCACCTCTGCTGCCTGCTCCCTGCTTTTGAGATGTGTTTGACAGCCTTTGGAGGGCCCATTCTTCTGCTCCATTGCCCACAGCACATGCCTTTCTCACCTAGTGCTGTTCAATTCTGTATATTATGAAGTAAAATGCATGAAGTTTATTTAAATAAATAAATAAAAACCTACGGGAAAATAACGCACAAAATAACTACAACAAAACCAAACCAAACCAAACCAAAAACCACCACAAAAAAAAACCCTCACCAAACCCAAAAGCATTAAGAAACCTTACTTCAGCCTGTGCCCAGAATGAACCCAACTGGTACAAAAGGAAGAGACGGGCCAAAGACAGAAAAGTCACACAAACATATCCGCTGCAGTGATTTTCCTAATAAACTCAGCCCAGCATCACATGAAAACATGGTGACCATACTGACAAGTCGAGCTGGGAAGCACTAAAATGGAGCTGCAGACAAGAAGGGGAACATCTAACTAAAATATACCTAAAGCTCCCAAAGGCAGAGAGGGGGAAGCTGGTGTTGCACTGTCACCATCCCAACTTCCTCCATGGAGCTGGCAACAACTCCATGGTCACATTCAGAGAGAGGGACAGGGGTCAGAGCATGAATCATGGAATCCCCAAGGCTGGAAAAGCCCTTGCAAGGTCCCAATCCCAGCCATGTCACCAGCCCAGAGCACTCAGTGCCGTGTCCAGTCATTCCTTGGACACCTCCAGGGATGGGGACTCCACCACTGCCCTGGGCAGCCCCTTCCAAGGCCTGACCACCCTTTCCATGGGGAAATTCCTGCTGCTGTCCCCCTGCCCCTCCCCTGGCCCAGCCTGAGGCCGTTCCCTCTCCTCCTGTCCCTGTTCCCTGGCAGCAGAGCCCGACCCCCCCGGCTGTCCCCTCCTGTCAGGGAGCTGTGCAGAGCCACAAGGTCCCCCCTGAGCCTCCTTTGCTCCAGGCTGAGCCCCTTTCCAGCTCCCTCAGCCGCTCCTGGGGCTCCAGCCCCTTCCCCAGCTCCGTTCCCTGCCCTGGACACGCTCCAGCCCCTCAATGTCTCTCTTGTCCTGAGGGGCCCAGAGCTGTCCCCAGCACTGGAGGTGCCTCAGTGGGGACAGAACACAGCAGTGTGAAACATGTGCTGCTCAGGTCAGGCTGCCTGCAGCAGAAATGCAGGTTTTCAAGAGGGAATTTCTGCCAGACTCCAGGCTCCTGCCCAGAGCGATGACACGGAGGGAAATTAGAGCCGGGATGAGGGCACACAAGGGATCTTTTGTTCCTCTGCAAGAAAAGCAAGAACCAGCCAGGGCATCAGGCTGTGCTGGCTCTCTGTGTGACCATGGCACAGCTTCCAGACTGCTCCCAGGAGGAGGAGCACCTTCTGCAGCCCCGACAGGGAAGAAGGCACCAACCCCACTGCACCTCGCCAGGACAGGACCGTGACCAGAGGAGGTGCCTGCACTGCCCTGCAGGCAATCCGTGTCCCGAGGCACTTACTGCTTCCAGCCCCACAGCCATTAACAATCACTAAATGATCCATCCTTCCACCATCCCCACACTTGACTCCACCGCCTCCAGCAGCAGCACTTGGAGCAAATTAACTCCGTGCTGCTCACTTTGTTTAAAACAACACTGTTTCAGCGAATCGAGTGTGTTTAGTCCCACACTGGTTATCTGGGGGGTTTCTAAAGAGCTGATCACTCTAAAAATTAGAGGATGTCACATATGAATCTTAATCACTTGCCGGTTTTGTTTGGGTTTTTTTTTTTAAGCTGTTTCACATGCAAGTGCTGCAAAAACATCCTCTTGTGAAAAGCTCATATTTAAACGGAAGTTTTAACGCATGCTGAACCCACTGTAAGTGTTCAGGTGATTTGTGAACAATTTTCACTCAAAAAAGGGATCTAATGTCACACACCCTTTGCAGCCCCTTTGTACAGCCCATCCGCTGCTTTTTCTCCTTTTTGCTTTTTTTTTTCTTTGTTTTAAATTGGCATTTTCTGATGACAGGATGAAAACAAACATAGGATGCCACACAGCCACCTGTGAAGGAGCCTCCAGTCCCATCCCCTGGGCAGTGGGCTCCAGGCAGTGAGGAAGCACAGGAGCACGTCACTAACACCTGCACACACCGACTGCCTTACACTCCGCCCTGGCACCCCATCTCTGTATGGCCATGGCACACTAGAAGCTCAGAGAAATAAAAATCTAATTACCTCCAATTTTTCTCATTTAACAGGGAGTCTTAGATTTTGTGCCCTTCTTTCTTGCCATCCACTCAGTCCCATTCAATCTCCTCCACTGCGCTTTCCCCGCGTGCTCTGGGCCACTAATGGAGATGAAATATTCAAAAACCCAGAAGACTGGCCAGACTATTTTCCAGTTCTCAATCACCTTGCAAGTTTGACCTTCTGAGACAGCAGGCTTGAGTTTTATTCCTGGTCTATAAGGATGCACCAGACACAGTCCAACTGTTTAAAAGCTGAACTGCAAAACAAGTGATGTTTTTGGACCAGTTTGGGCTTAACAAGCCATATCCCACTTCACCCCAATGGACTAAAGCTGAGCTGCAGACACGAGGCATCCCACAGAGTCAGCATTTCAGCTGGAAAAAGAGCAAAAAGAAGTCCTTTTCAATGCCCTTTATCTATCACCTAGGGGCTGTGCCATCCACACCCTGCTCCAGCAGCTTCACCACTCTCCTTGGAGCACCGTGGAGGGAAAAGATGGGAGCAAACTGCAGAGGGCATAGCACCCACCCAGGAGCTCTCAGATTCAAAACTCAGTGTGCTACATTTTACGGCACATTTCAAATAACCAGGTAGATTCCTATAATCCATGCCCCAATCTCCTCTCAGCCCCATCAGAATCCCTCCTTTGTGCCCAAGCCTGCAATTACCATAAAAACAGCCCAAAACAGAGAGCGCCAGAGGAGCACTGAGCAGCAAGCACCTTGCTTAAGAGCTCTGAAGGTGGTTATTTTCCTGTCCCCAGGAAAACAGAGCAGTCTGAACCACCCAGAAACAGCAGTTATCAATTATGAGTTGCTGTCAAAAGTAGCTTTATTCTGATAAGGACAAAAGCAGAGACTAGCATTGTTGGCTGGAGCTGTCTGTTAGCCCACTGCCTGCAAAACTAGGGATGTGGGAGAACAATGTGTCTTCCCTAGCACAAACTTCAGCAGAAAAGCGAGCTGCTGCCTTGTGTTTCAGACGCTTGCCCAGGAAAACCCACAGGTCCTGTCCACACTGGTCAGCAAAACCCTGGTATCTTCTGAAAAGAGCCATGCAGCTTGCTGCTCAGCCTGGAATCACACAAGGAGAAAACCCCAAGCCTTCCTCCTTCTACAGGCAGCTCCCCAAATTCCTGAACTCTTCTCAAAGCCGTTTTGCCCAAAGCACAAGCACTTGCAGGAGTGAACTGCAAGCTGGACTCAGACTGGGTACAATCCATCCAGTCTCTGGCCATGGCAGTGTTCTTCCAGATGCATTTCTGGATTGAGCTCCGGCTCATTTCTGATTAGAAATGCATCCTAACTCCCCACTGAAACCCACTCACAGCAAAAAGCAGGTTGCAACCCTTGGAAAATGTTTCAGTGCTTACTCTTGCTATTAAAAGCCAGGGCTGTACACAAATCTCAGCTAATCCATAGGCAAACATAAACAACAGTGTGTTTGTCCTGACAACTGCAATAAAATGATCCCTGGTACAACAATTTTCAGTTTCCTCTCCAATTCTCTTTTGGATAATGACTTATTTGTTAAGAACAAAATCCTACATCTGTCCCCAGCAACACAACAAGCACAGAAATAAAGTAAAACTATCACCATATCCATCTGGTGAAGACACTGCTTTGAGGGATCCATAAATATCTCTAAGCATCTGCCAGTCACCTCCTAACTCAAAATCACAATGTCTCCATAAAACAGCAACTAACAGTAGGTTCTGGGTTTAGTCTGATTATCTCACCAAATTCTCTGAAATGCAGTTTCCTCTAAGCTATTAAACATGACACTTGCAGAGTGGTTTGAATTTCTTCCAGGAAACTCATCCAAGCAGCAGCAAGAGAGGGATCCCCCACCCAACCCCTGCATTCCTGGGCACCACAGGGATCCCCATCAGCCCAGCAGTGTGGGTGCAATGTGGGGTTGAAGTCATTAAGCAGAATTAATTAGAAATACCTGACCTCCACCACATTCTCTTTCACAACTTTTGTTTTCATCGAGTATCTGGAGTATTTGATGGCATCTTTGCCCATTTTTGACCCAAACCCCCACGGCTGGGCCCCCACTGACCTGGCCATCTGCTTGTAGGCTTCCTCGGCCACGGCGAAGATGTGGGGGTCCATGTCCCCCATGTTCTGGCCGCTGTAGGCGTAGATGACATCCTGCTCGTAGATTGGCAGCTGCTCGTAGGGGTTGATGGCCACCAGCACGATTCCTTAGGGCAGACAGACAGGCAGGTACATCACAAACCAAGCAGGGGGTTGACATTTCAGGCTTTTCAGGGCTTCAATAAGATTTTTAAAACACAAAAGTTAACAGAAAAAGGTGAGCAGTGAATGGGGAAGGGCTTTTAATTC
Organism: Rhipidura dahli; assembly: GCA_013399225.1. Taxonomy (NCBI): domain Eukaryota; kingdom Metazoa; phylum Chordata; class Aves; order Passeriformes; family Rhipiduridae; genus Rhipidura; species Rhipidura dahli. The sequence goes on from VXAC01005709.1 coordinate 503,821, forward strand.
TTATCTCAGCATCTCCTTCAAAGGCCTGTGCTTTCATAGCAAGGCAGTAAGCCCCTGTACAGCTACAGAGGAGACGCACAAAACTGGTGAGAAGAGCAAAAATATATAATAATCTCCATTGTGTGAAGACAGACTTTGCAGGTGGGGTGGAGAGAGATCAATGCAGCCTGAGCCAGCACTACAGAAAAGCAATTCCTGTGCAACCAAACAAACACCCCGGGTTTTCCCCTGGCTGGAGTTGCAAGTAAAAACTCCTAACGAAGAACGCACCCAAATCAAACTGAAATACATAAAATCAGGGGAAAGGAATGCCAGAGCCTGCTCTGAGGCTTTAATGTCTGTCTCCTCTCCAGCTCTGGGCACGCCAGAGGAGGCAGTGAGCTGGGAGCTAATGAGAGGCCAGGCCACGCGTGGTGCTCCCCGTGTGCTCCAGGGAGCTGCTCTGCACCCAGGTGCTGACAGAGCCTCACCTCTGAGGAGTTTCGGGTCGGGCAGGTCTCAGCTGTCCCTGAGAGGAGCTACAGGAGCACCTGGCTGGGTGTTGTGCTCCCAGCCCGGCTGGTTCAGGGCTCGGGGACGTTCCAATTACAGGAGCACTTGCAGCAAACACCAGGAGGGCGACTTAGCCCTCCACGAAAGGCAAAGGTCAGTGACTGTCACACCACCTGCCCCTGCAGGACATTGACCCAGCTGCTTCACCCCCTGAGCCCTGCTCCTGCCTGTTTGCTTCCCGGTTCTGCTCAGGTCATCTGCTGGTTTTCCCTTACTCACCAAAACCACAATGCAAACCAAGCTGAAGGGCTGTCCTCACTTCAGACAAGCACCTTCCTGCCCTTCTCAACCACTTTATAACCAAAGCATCAGCTATGCTGCACCCAGGCAGAGGTTTGTAGCTCAGCCTACACAGCCCAAACCCCTGTATCCCCATTAACGCTGCACTTGAGATGATCACGAACCTTCACGAGAAGCTGCACTCATGAAACCTCATGATTTTGGGTGAGAGCAGGCCTGCAGGTGACTGAAGGTACATGTGCAGCTGCAAAAGGCTGCAAGTTAAGTCAGCAGGTCTACACATCATTAAATACTGAAAGTTAACATTACAGAGGATACATATTTCCAGGTCACTGTTTTAAAACGTCATCTCGTCCTGCCAAGCATTTCCTCAAGAACCCTACACTGAAACACTAAACCACAGCAGTACACACCAGCCTTAACAAGACACAGGGAATGGCTTCCCAGTGCCAGAGGGCAGGGCCAGGTGGGATATTGGGCAGGAATTGCTGTCTGGGAGGGTGGGCAGGCCCTGGCCCAGGGTGCCCAGAGCAGCTGTGGCTGCCCCTGGATCCCTGGCAGTGCCCAAGGCCAGGTTGGACATTGGGGCTGGGAGCAGCCTGGGACAGTGGGAGGTGTCCCTGCCATGGCAGGGGTGGAACAAGATGATCCTTAAAACCCTTCCAACCCAAAAAAAGTCTGGGAATTGCCTTCTTCCCTTTCTTCTTAATTGTTTAAGTAGCAACTTGTTGCTGTCCATTCCCAGGTGACTGCTGTCCCAAATGGCTTTGTCAAGGCACACTCCCCAATAATCACAAACCCAAGTTCACAGCTGCCATCCTCCTGCTCTGAATTCAGGAGTTAGATGTTTCCCAAAGCCATGAAGAAAAGGAAGGTGCTGGGAGGTTTTTTGCATTTTTTCTGGAGGAAAACCTGCTGTGGACATTCCTCAGCAAGATAACTCTGGCATGCTGCTGTTCACTGGTCTGCCAGGTCCTACTTTTTCCCTGTGGGGGCTGCCAAGCACAGGCAAGGCTGACCTCAAACCCATCTGGCAAGATGTTCCCACTAAGAGCAGGTGGACCAAAGCAAGTTCACAGCCCTCAGGAAACAGTTCTGGTTCCACATCCTGTTGACACACACTCATGCCTCCCACTCACCACAAAGCCACAGCCCCCAGACCTCCCCCACACCGCAGCCTCTGGTTTATGGCCTCGAGGGGTTTCTGTGTGGCCCCACAACCTTCCAGGAGCTGAACGTGTGGCCTGGACACTCACCACAGTAGGTGTAGATGTGGTTGGACTCGAGGAACCTGACTTTGAGATTGTGCAGCACCGCAGGCTCGTGCAGGTAGCTCAGGGCTGTCAGGTCGTTCTGCCCCACCAGGATGTCAGGGTTGCGCAAGAAGGGCAGCTCATTTCCTTGGAGGTCGATGGGGTATTCACAGAGCTGAGGAGACACACACCAGGAACACACAGACAACAGCTCCTTTAATGGCTTTTCCAAGCACAGCTCCTGCTACTGTGAAACACTTACACTCCCTGTTCTACATTAAATTAAAAGCCCCTCGGTGATAAATGCTACAGGGACTTGGATGACAGACTGCCAGGCGACAGCTCACCCCTCCGGTAATGGCTCTGAGCTGACCATCACATGGTCCTGGTGGACACTGATGGTCCACAAGCACCAGCCTGGGCACACCTGAGTTGTTTTCAGGCCAACCTTGGGAGAAACAGCCTTTAGCCAGCTCTGAGCAGTGACAGGAACCACACACAAACCCACAGCTTCATCTGATCTAAGCTTCTTTGTGCTCTTGGAAAAGCAGCCTCATTCCCAAGTAGACCACGTTCTTACCATCAGAGCGATTTCTCAGCCCATTTTTAATTCAAGTTACTTTTATACCCAAAACCTGACACCCCCTGAGGCAGAGAGGACACAGAGAAGCACGGAGTCCCTGCTGCTGAAGTGTCTGAGGAGCCAGGTTACGCTGCTGAAGTTAGCATATGGGCAGCCTTATGCTATTTTTGACTCATCCCCAAATGAGCAACAGAGCCATGAACTAAAGAAAAACTGTAATTTTTTTTTCTTACAGAGGAGGGAAAAAATTGCCAGTGATAGGTGGCCTCAGAAAAGAGGCCTGATGTTCAGCTCCCACCAGAAGGGAGGAATCCCAGTTTCCAGTCAAAACCACTGCCCTGCCCTGGCACTGGATCACTACCTGTGCAAACAGCACAAGGAAAGGTGACCGAAGTGCACGAGGACAGGCTCCCTCAGCATGTCTGACAACTTCAGGCTGGTTTTATCCTCCAATTCCACATTGTCAATGCCAATTTTCAAGAGTTTGCACTCAGTCTCACATCTTAATGGCAAACACACCAGGGATGCCTTGTGATATTTAAAAGTCAGCTCTTCATTTCAAGGGAGTAGTCCTGCATACAGAGCAGAGCCAGAAACCACAAAACCCATGAAAATTCACTTAAAGCACAAGGACAAAAGGAAGCACTGAACAGTTGGGTAATGCATGTTGGCTGTCAGGAACAAAAGGCTTTCCACAGCTTTGAATCCCCTGAAGGTACATGTGCTGGATATCTCCAACCTGATGCACACAAGTGCAGATCCCCTTTGCTAGAGCTTTTCAGTCCAAGGTGACAAGGATCCAGGCAGGACTTCATACAGAAAAGCATCAGACAGGGCGCTCCCAGAGACCTTGGGTCTCTTGCACAACCCCAAAATGAGATGTTCCATGTTTCACCATGACAGCGACATGCTTATTAAGCTACTGCCTACAACACCTGGTAATCCTTTCATCTCCTTGTACTTTAATGTTGCTGATCCTGAACTCAGCTGCACAAAAACATTAGACCTTGCAGGACTCCTCAGCCCTTTAGTTTCCAGGGAAATATCCAGATTAAAGAGTAAAAAAATAATTCCTGCCCAAGTACTAAAACTGCTGGAGATCTCAGCCAGGAAAGGAGGGTGGGGGTTGTAGCACTCAGCAATGGGAGCAGATGTGCTTTGGCAGCCTGAGCAGAGGTGGAAAGAGGAGCTGCTGTGGATGAGATGGGCACCCAGGCACCCATCAGTGTCCAGCCCTGGGCAACAACAGCACAAGGACCTGGAGCTGCTGCAGCCAGTGCAGAGGAGGCCACGGAGATGCTGCCAGGGCTGGAGCCCCTCTGCTCTGCAGCCAGCCTGGCACAGCTGGGGCTGTTGAGCTGCACAAGAGAAGGCTCCAGGGAGAGCTCAGAGCCCCTGGCAGGGCCTGAAGGGGCTCCAGGAGAGCTGCAGAGGGACTGGGGCCAAGGGCTGCAGGGACAGGAGCCAGGGAATGGCTTCCCAGTGCCAGAGGGCAGGGCCAGGTGGGATATTGGGCAGGAATTGCTGTCTGGGAGGGTGGGCAGGCCCTGGCCCAGGGTGCCCAGAGCAGCTGTGGCTGCCCCTGGATCCCTGGCAGTGCCCAAGGCCAGGCTGGACACTGGGGCTGGGAGCAGCCTAGGACAGTGGAAGGTGTCCCTGCCCATGGCAGGGGTGGCACTGGATGGGCTTTAAGGTCCCTTCCAACCCCAACCATTCCACGGTAAGATGATGATTCTCTGCCTGCTGCTTCCAAGAGATTGCGGGGTGGCATCTGTGCATCTCCTCACCCAGATTTATCACGGTGGAAGGTAAAATGCGTCAAGCTTCCCCATTCTTTATCCTTCCCAGAAAGCTGCCCTATGCCAGAAGAACAAACTGGGCAGGACAACAAAAAGCAGCTGAGGCTGAGCCAGGAAGAAGCAACAGCACGAAGCACTTGGGTGCAGATCCCAACATCAACAATGTTCTGTGCAAACCTGGCACGCTCACACACTGCCAACAGCCCATGCTTGCGCTGCTCTGAGACAAAAACTGTTTTGATTAACTGCCTAATCAACCACAGCTCGTTCCTGTTCTCCATCTTCCCATCAGGCAATATGGTGAAAACGCTCCCCACAGCGTGGAGATGGCTGGCTCGGAGGGCACGGGAATTACTCGCCCTGCTCGGAACACGTGGATTTGTAGCGGGTGGTCTCTACTAACTCTTCGAAGCAACGGAGCAGATCACCCTCTTGACAGCTCAGGAAACCCCACCTGCCCGATGAGGGAAGGTGGTTTAGGTGAAATTCTTCATGAAAAATGTATTTATTCTTCCTGCTACACCAGGCAGCTCGTGGTGGGTACACAGCACGGCTGCTCCCTTCCCAAAAACCGAGTTTGCAGCTGATGCAAATGCCATGGTTAACTTCATCTGCAATTCCCTCCTGTCACCCAGCATTCCTCTCCACCAGGTTTTTGTGTGGAACAGGGAGTAGCTGCTCCTCCCCAGCCTCTGTCCCGCTCTGGGAATGGTTTATTGGTGGCTGCACACACAGCCAAGGCCGTTTGTGCATTTGGAACCAGCGCTCGCTAGGAAACATCTACATTTAAATGAGTTTTGTGTTTTTTCTCTTTTAAAAGCTTTTCTTATTTAAAAATAAGGTGGAAAAAAAAGGGGTTTATGTAAGATTATGCTCAGAGAGAAAAACCAAGGCGTGGAGAAAGCTGTTGCACAGCAGTCACCTCTGAGCCGTGTGTGGGTTTTCCATCAGTACCCGAGGTTGAGTAGATGCCACCAGCCGTGCTCTCCACAATTTGTTCAGCAGCAAAAAGCACAAACTGGCACTTCTAACACACTGGATGCTATTGAAAAAAACACATCCTGATATTATAGACTATTACAAGTTTTCCAGGAGATGAAAAGAGATGATGGAGGTCAAGGGCTTTTCTCGCAACCTACTGTAACACAAGTGTCTAGGGAGGGAGCAGGCAGGAAAAAGCTGGAAGTGTTAAGGCAATAAAACACATTTTAAACCACTTCACAGAAACTATGAGATGGCTCAGGCTTCTTCACACATTAATTTGAAGCTTTAAATTACTAAAAAGAATAATGATGTTCAAAAGCTTACAGTTTCATCTTCAAGTTTCAGCTGGAGGCTTTTATCTCCCTCTTTGTAATCCTTGATAATTTCTGCTGATCTCCAAACTTCATCAGGGTCAGGAATCCAAACCCTAGTGTACTGGAGAGGTGAAAAAGAAAACAAAGAAAAAGTTTAAACACGATGAAACTTTATTTCAGGAAATAAAATGAGAAATAAATTAATTCTCCATTAATACAGCCTCACACTCATTGTAAAGTCAATGCAGCTAAACCATTTATTTTAGTAAAAGAAAAAATAAATCCAGTTTTATTTCTCGGGGTAAATTACAGACCAGCAGTCTAATTCTTCAGTCTAATTTTCTCCTGGACAAGCTGTACACTGGCTTGTTACCAATCTAACAAAGGCGGGTAAAGCCTCAAGGTAAACATGGAATTTAATTTCCCTGGGAAAAAAAAAACCAGCCTTCCAGAAGGCTTTTATGAAAAAACACAATTCACCCCCAGCATATCCTACACCAAAGCATGTTTATTTTGCCCAAAACAAGGCAGTTTGTCCCCCACAGAGCAAGCCCTGACCCAAACTCACAGACCGAGGCAGGCAAACGACAACACCAAAGCCAGCTCCTTCAGCTGGAGGTGAACACGCAAACAGGCTCCAGGACCACGCTCAGATTTAACTGAACTACTGAATTAGGTTAAATTTAACCTTTTTTGCATCTACAAAGTTAGGCCTGCCAAGGGGGAATCTCCAAGGCAGCGCTGCAGAGCCCAGCCCAGGAGGGCTCTGGCTGTTGGACTCACAAAGCCAGGCTGGTGCTGGACTCACCCAGCCTCCATAGCCAACAGGAACCCTCCAATAACCACTGATTTATTGGCATTTTGGGGCATCTCTCTCCTCTATTCCTCCTGTTGACTGAAATAAGAGCTTTATAACCTTATTTGTACTCCAGACGCTCAGGGATGGGGAAATCCCAGCAAATCCCCGCGACAGCAGCACCGGAGCCCCAAAGGTGGTCCAGTCCTTCATTTGAAACCAAACCCCAGCACACAGTGTCCGAGTGACATTTTGTAGCAACGAGTTAAAGCAGCAGCAGCCACCACCTGACAGGCCACTTTGCAGCTGAAAAGCAATAGATTTTTATACGTTATCCCACGTAATTATTTTTAGAGCTGCTCAATAGCTGCAGCAGCAGGAACCTTTAGATGTTAACGGAGCCACACGATTGAGTCCCCAGAACAACAGTTTTAGCAGGGAGTGGGGGGAAAAGACGTGAAAACTTGAATTTTCTCAGCACACCAGCTGTAGCAGCCCATGAGGCTCCAGTGCTCTCCCTGCCACAAAGAGGGAGGCTGCAGTGGGGAAGGGGCTGGTTGGGACCCCAACCAGCCACACCACTGTGGATTCATCCAGTGCCAGCTCTCTGCTGGCAGAAAGCAAGAGCCAGACACGCTCTGAAAGTGCCCAAAATAGCCAAGGATCAGGATGTACCAGGCTCAGAGCAGCTTCAAACAGAAGGTGTTGCTGGTCTTGGCAACCTTGCAAATTTTCCATCATCACACCGGGCTGGGCTGAGCCCCGGACCTGCCTGGACAGGCAGCTGCAGACAGGGACACACTGACCCCAGAGCAACCCGAAACGGGATGCTTGGGAACGCTCTGCAGGTGAAATCTGGGTACAGCTCCAGCAGCAGCAAGGAGGCACATNACACACACACGTGCAAGAGGCCATGCAGGACAGAAAGCACCAGGGCAGAGGTGTCTGCAAGGCCCCAGGAGCCCTGGGGACAACCATGGCTGGCAGGTCCCAAATGTGATCAAGCACTCCCCACACCAAGTGCCTCCCATTGTCCTGCAGAGCCGGGGGCTGTCAGCACAGGCTGCTGTGAATGCACCTCCCCATGCATCCCTAATGCTGTCCTCTCGTGCGTGCACTCGCACACATCCAAGAAGGGGGAACTCCATTCAGTCTGTCGTGCTTCTCCACCATCCTCCCCTCCCCACTGTGCTCCTGCAAGTGCTCGGCCCTCCAGGCAGGGCAGGCTGCTGCACAAACCCCCATCCAAGCCCTCCCTCTCAGCCATAAATCCCAGATATGTCACACACAGCCCCACACAGCGCTGGAAAAAAAGCACTTTGTCACTGGCACATCTTTACAAGGCCAGCTCTAATTAGAACCTGACGAGGCTTGGGGGCAGCCCTTGGTGAGGTCACGCTGGGCTCAGCATCCTCACCTCCCCTGCATTCCCTGCCTCAGCAACCTGCTCCCCACAAAGCAGCCTCACACCCCCTCTGCTTGGCAAATGAACCCACATGGGTGAGAGCCACCATGTCACCAAAACCAGGGCGCTGGCACTGCCCACCCAGGCACGGGGAGAGCATCCCTGTGAGCTGCTGCTTCCCATATTCACACCTCCAGCACCTTTATGTCCCTCCACGAGCCCTGTCCAGGCTCCCTGAGAGCTTTAAAAGCTTCTTCTTCATCTTCTGGAGGAGCTTGTTATGAAGGAGAGGGCACACAAGTCCATCTCAAAGCACTGGGAATGAAGGATTAACTTGACTTTGGGCTCCAGGGACACAACCCTGGGCAAACCACTCAACCTCCAGACACTCCAGTG